>CACVKI010142770.1:0-35893 GCA_902732785.1 Trichogramma evanescens | reverse complement strand
TACCACCGACTCCGAGTTACGCATTTAGAACTTGTTCTAAAAAGTTGTCTCGGCCGGCTCTCGGCGATGTCCGTTGCTCTCCGCTACTTACATATAGCTGCTCGCCACCAGTGCTNTTCTGTGCCGTGCATTGGACTTTCAAAGCAAGTCGATTGGTTACGACTTACGAGTGTCCTTGTGCCCAAGTTTATTCAGCGAAAATAGTCATTTGAATCAGCAAAATGGTTTTGCTGCCACGACAAAACCTTTTGCTGCCCCAGCAAAATCATTTAGCTGACGCGGCAAAAATTTTTGTTGCTGCAGAAAAATTATTTGGCTGGCGCAGCAAAATATCTTTTGCTGATCCAGCTGTCCACTTTCGCTGGACTTGGGTATAACATTTTTTTCAGTGTAGCTTATAAATTCTGAATTATCATTGTGATACGATGTTTTTTTTATTGTTTTAGTAATTGGATGGATTCTGTTCAGCTTTGCTCTTTTGCAAATTCCTCTCTGGTTGTTTGTGAGCGTTATTAAAAAAAGACACGAATTTTCTTTTCCCGAGGTAAGACGAATATTTTTCATTGTGATAGAAAAGTATATAATTTTCATCGTAAAATCTTTTCTTTGCCAGATTTTGAAAAGAGTATTCGATTCATCGAAAAATTGGGGTCCTGACATGAGCGAGATCAAAATACGGTGGTTCGAGTTTAGAAGAGATAAGAAAAAAACGCGGAGTGGTTGAAGAATTGAGCTCATCTCGTCGAATACAATGATCTCTCTTTCTTGCAAACCTCTAAGTTACCATATTTAGCATTAATTTAGTACTATATTTTATTGATTGCACATTAATGTAAAAATTACACATTCATTTAAAAACATATACCTTTAATTGTTTGGCCTAAAGTGGTCTATGTAGGCATCAATCGTTATACATTCATTTACGTCTATGTAAGTCTACAAGTAAGTACTTGTATTTTCATTTTTTTCTCATTTAAACGACAGTCATTATAACGTAATTATAAGTTTCTGTAGTTGATTTTATATATAAGCGCATAAGTCACAGATAGAAATGGCACGTTCAAGCTTATAACCGTTGTATAGCAGACTCCGTTTCATCTTTTTAAAATGTATTTGAACAAAATGTCATCATATCATTTATATTTTACGTTTAGACATTTACGCGTGAGACTTTATATGTACAAAGACGCCAGCGTCATCCACTTATAAAAATATTGTCTTAAACATTACAATTACTTAAATATTTTCATAATAATGATAATTTAATAAATTACATCGTTTTATCTGTAACGATAAATCGACTTCGAAGAATAAAATTTATAATTTTTTTTCATTCTAGATAAACTCTGACGTATACGATTCGTAATTTTGTTTTAATCCCTAAGTACATGTATTTACATCGAAGAAGAATATATACCTCTCAAACGTCGTTTCTCTTTGGAGTTTAAATAATCGATTGTGCTTAACACGAAAATTCAATAAATGGCACATTATTATTATTTAAAAAAAAATTCCTACATATTATAAGTCCTCAACAAAATTTGAGAATTACGGATATCATTATCATCAACGATACACGACGGCATATATAATATACGATAACAGCACGGCTTTGAAAAACTCGACGTTACCGGAGACTCGCCCGATAACTTCACAACATACGTGGTATTATCGTCATTGAACATTTATCATACGAGCGATCGATAATAACAGTTGTTTTTTTTTTTTTGCTTTGCTCCTCTTTACAGATCGAGATACATGATCTGGGTGGCTGCGAGAGCTCCGCAAGCGGCGAGGGTGCTCGCGACACAGACCACGGCGGTGGTGGTGCCCGAGACGCTGACGATGGTGCCGAGCACGCAGGACAGGAGAAACTGGGCCAGGAACACCATGGACGAGACGATGGCGACGTCGGTGCCGAGGCCGCGCACGCTGCTCTCCTGGATCGAGGCGCCGTGAGCGTCCACGGCGAACTACGTATAGAAGCGAATAAATAAGTCAAATCAAATTTGATGGAAATTTGTATTTCGCGTGAAAAAATTTATTACGACGGATGCTTTACATTTAAAAAATGAGAGAACGTCACAGTCACAGTAACTGTTCTTTTTTTTTAATATTATTATGACGTTATGTCAATGGTTGATTAAGTAAAAAAATTTATCATAAAAATAATTGTTTTTATGAGTACGCAAAATGCCTATAATAACGGTTCCCTTTCCTCGACTCTCTTTTCATCATTCTGTTAAACAGAGAGTATTAAAATAATAAGAAAATTTTTCAGTCACGTAATGAATGGCTATAACTATATAGAATATTTATTTTCATGGGATACGCAGGGCAAATATTGACAAATAAATCCGTGTTCAAATTGTAAACAATATGAACAAATTCAATCTTGATATCGTCCCTCGAACATTGATCTTGTTTACAGTAAAATCAAATTAGTTTGAATCGTGTTTTTCCTGATGAAACAAGCCATAATACTAAAACGTAAATTTCACTCATTTAATTTTCGTGACTCTAAATAAAAAGATCCTGACATTCCTCAAGAAGCATTTACACTAGAATCGAGCATGATAACGCACCGAGACACAATTCACAATAAGCGAACAGATTTCGCATGCGACAATTGCGAGAAGAGATTTGGAGAAAAATCGAAATTGATTAGACACCAACTCACAGTGCACGAAAGCCATAAAGATTTCGCATGCGACGAATGCGAGAAGAAATTCGGAAGAAAATCAAATTATTCATGTGATATGTGTGAGAAAAAATTTGGACTTAAATCCGATTTGTTAATTCACCTAAAGACGGTACACGAAAATCGGAAAGATTACGTATGCAAAATATGTGAAAAGAAATTTCGACAAAAATGGATAATAGTTCAGCACCAAAAGATAGTACACGAAGGTCGCAGAGATTATGGGTGTGACCAGTGCGAGAAAAAATTTGGTGATAAAAGAAATTTGACAAAACACCAAAATCTAGTACACGAAGGTCGCAAAGATTACGCATGCAACGATTGCGAGAAAAAATTCGGGGAAGCAGGCAATTTAAAAAAAACACCAAAAAGCAGTCCATGAAAGTCGCATGCGAAGTGCGATGCGAAGCAAAGATTTTGCATGCGACAAGTGCGAAAAGAAATTTAGACGAAAAAATGGTTTGTTGAGACACCAAAAGACAACTCATGAAGGTCGTAAGGATCATGCAAGTGACAAGTGTGAGAAGAAATTTGGACTGAAACAGCATTTGCTAACCTACCTAAAGACAGTCCATGAGGGTCGCAAAGATTATGCATGCGACAAGTGTGAGGAAAAATTTGGTCAAAAAGTTCATTTGCTTTTGCACCAAATGACAATCCACGAAGGATGCAAGTATTTTGGATGCGACAAGTGCGAAAAGAAATTTGGAAAAGAATCGAGTTCAAGTTGACTGGATTGGACAAGTGCAATCAAACGATTCACAGCACGGCTCACAGTTAAAATCCCATTGGATCGATCTTAAACGGGATGTTTACGAAAAAAGTGAAAGCTTCGAATCTCAAAAAAATGTGCCTCGCAACAAAAATTAGAACGAAGGAACATTAAGTGAATCTCATACTTGGTATTACCTCATCGAGTATCAAACTTAATAAAAATTGTGACATTTATTTAATAGCGAATACCAGAAGTTAATTCTAGAATACATTAAAGATTAATCAATTATCCAACATGACTAGACAAATAAATTATTATTTCAAGTAGTTGACTTATTTTTAAAACATGTTAAAATACTTATCGGAGTTTTTCATCATTTTTGTACACATTTTACGTATTTACAAACTGTAAATATACATTTGAATAGTACTTAATTTTCAGTAAATGGCTTTCATCGAAAGTGCAGTATTTAATTATAATATAAATGAGAAAGAAATATGAATGATCTCAGAAAACTAATCTGCGGACCTGATAGCTTTTTTCATGCGAAATACGAATCGTACAGCGATCAAGTGTACAGGTGCAGCTTATTACCGTGTTCTCGGCGTGATAGTGTGCGATGAG
Organism: Trichogramma evanescens; assembly: GCA_902732785.1. Lineage (NCBI taxonomy): Eukaryota > Metazoa > Arthropoda > Insecta > Hymenoptera > Trichogrammatidae > Trichogramma > Trichogramma evanescens. The sequence continues at coordinate 31,853 of CACVKI010142770.1, read as the reverse complement.
CAGGTAGGGCATGGTGAAGAGGGTCGAGTACATGACGCCCGCCGTCCACGAGAACAGTATGACGCCGAAGGGATGCTTGGTCAGGGCCATCAGCATCATTCCGCAGCTGTAGAACAGCAGGCCGCAGATGTAGACCTTTCGCGCCCTGTTCCAAGCCGAGAGAGAACGAAATTATTTTTTGAATCGAGAAACATTGTTCGAGGGTATAATATTTCGGACTCACTTGAAACGTTGGATCAGTTTTTCGATTACCAGGGAGTAGCAGGCGCAGGAGAGCGAGTACATCGACATGCCCCAGCAGCCGAACCTGACTCCGTCCTCGTAGAGAGCTCGCTCCTTCGATCCTTCCGGAGCCTGCGCGTGTTGCATTAAGAATTTGGATCCAATTTGTTTACACGAGATTAAAATAAGTGAAAAAATAATATAATACCTTCGGATCGCCCCCGTAGACAGCCTCGCCCACGAAATCGGTAAAGTACAGCGAGTAGCAGACGTGCGCCATCCAGCAGCAGAGATTAGTCAGGCAGACCATACGCATGCTGTGCGGCATGTACAGAATCGAGTAGAGATACTCCTGCAGAGTGGCTTTCGGATTTGCCGCGGCGGCGTCGTCGCTGTCGAGTATCACGGCTTCGGCGGCGTCGGCCGACGCTTCTCCTCCGGCTGCCGCTGGCGGCGGTTTGGGCCGAGGAGGCGGTGGCGATTTCACGTCGGGAATCATCGGCACCGCACCGGCTTTTCGCTGAGGTGGTAGTTCCTTCATCGGCAATTCCTACGAGTGTATAAATGTGAATGGAGAGGGTTCAACGAGCCACTCGGCAAGATATAGGCGCAAAAATCGATGATTATAATAATAATTATCTCACCTCGCCATTTTCCATTTCCTGCTCATTTCCGAGGGTGCCGTAAGTCACCGACTCCTCTGCGGCTATTTTCCCGCTCTCGCTCTGTCGGCGCTTATCCTCCGCCTGCGCAAAAACATTTTTCATTTTAATTTCACTCTCTCTCTCTCTCTTTCGCACACTCTCACGATAATAACGATAATAATTATCATCGTCGCGTTTACCATTTCGCGCAGCTGCTGCTGGCACTCCTCGCTCTCGAGGAAGATGAGCGGTATCTCCTTGAAGCTCGTCAGAGTGCTGGCCACGCAAAAAATGAAGATGAAGGTGATGAGGGTGAAGACGGCGTGCAGATGGCCGCCGAGGGCCACGCCGATCCGCGTGGCGTCCCAGTTGATGCCGCCGAGGCCGTAGCCCATGAAGCCGCCCAGGCCGGCCATTATCGTGAACGTGCTGAGGCCGCGAGCGTGATCCTCTGTAAAAAAGGGCGCCGAGAGGCAAAAAAAGATAGAGGGATATTAATGATCGTTGCTTTTTAGTATCTTATTCTGGTGGAAATGCTTCTCAATAAAAATGGGCTGATGACCGAAAAACGATTATTTACAATTTTTTTCAAATGCATTATGACATTAATTTTACTTTTAGCGATTTTCCTGTTTCAATTGTGTTACCAATCATGATCAAACTCATTTTGAATGACCTTAAATTGCAAATTCATCCGTTTCGAAAAATTTAGATTCAATTTCAACCACTTTAAATACGACTTCAAGCCTTCGCCACTTGATGTTGACTTACCATTATATGTCAATCTGCAAGTGGCAAAGTGAAAATGATTGTATAAGTCAATGCACGATTTTGAAATATATTTGATCTATCAATTTTGTATTTGCATTATATGACTTTTAACCTTTATATGGCAAAAAAGACTTGGATACTTTACATGGTGACAAAATGTTGAAAAATAACTATACACTTTTGTTAAGTACCTGTTCTATTCTAATGTCACTTTTATGTTCAAAAAACTTTTTTTTTAACAAAAACCAGGCAAAAAATGTTGAGCATTTCTACCAGGGTCATAAATAAGATGACTGGTAAAGAAAAATTTAATAGAGGTTTTATGTGTGAATACAGATTTAAAAATTAAAGTAACCGATCATGATCTAGTAATGATTTATGTCTTCACATAAACTGCATGAAAAATTTATAAAAAGGCAATTGCTTGCAAATTACTTTTGAGGCACAAAAGCGATTCAAATTTTAAAATTTTAATTAAAATTTCTCCAAAAAAATGTACGACGGCTTTGTCATAATTAATGCCAGCCTTCGCCACTAGATGGCGAGTACCTTTATCTGCAAATCTGCAAGTGGCAAAGTGAAAATAATTGTATAAAATAGCGGTTTTAAAATATTTACCATTATCATTCAGAATCAGCGTTAACTGACGTGAATAATTAATTTACTTTATATAAGTTGAAAACTTTCATTATCATAACCTGGTATCGTGACGTCGAGCAAGTAGGCTCTCGCGGGACTCTGGCAAGCGTCGGCGTCGAAATCCAGTAGCACAGTCCCGAGAATCGTGAAGAATATGCCCCAGGAATGAGACGGTTGGACCAGCGGCGGTTCTATCGTCGTCGTTGTGGTGGTCATCGTCGCGTTGTCGCTAATAACTTTGGCCGTTTTACCCGTGATCCGATGGATGAACGAGGCCGTGTAATTTCCTTGAACGTCGCCGAAGGCGTAACCCATACCCTCGCCGTTGGGCACCAGAATTAAACCTGTACGATTGTTGAAGAATGTGAACGTTATTTGCTTCTTATGCGCGACTTTTGGTACCTTATCCGCGTGTTTAGCTTGAACACTGCTAGCTCAAATTTTCCGGTTTGTTTCTTTGTTATGAAAGCCGTTTTATATTTTGTATCTTCCGTTAATGGAAATTGAAAGTATCCGTGCATCAAATGCATTGTTATAAAATATTTTGATTCGTTCAATAATTTTTATTATTCATTAAAATTCGGTATCGGAAAATGTACATGATTCGTAATTTTATTAAGACGTTCTCTAATAAAATTACGAATTGAATATTTTATAAAAACTCCGAAAACTCGCAGATAGTTTGCAAGGACATTTGCAGAATATTTTGCTAAGAATTTTTCAGAAATTTAGACATAAAATGTATGTCGATCCAACAACAAGCAAAAAAAAATTAATTGGGACAAACAAAAAATAATTAATTAGTATAAACGAAGAATAATTAATCATTTTGTGACGATGTGCTCATTGGGGGATTCAATACTTTATAATCACGTTCAGCCTTTTCCATCGTATTTCAAATTGCGGTATTCATACATGTTTTGTTTTCGGCGAAAGTACTTTCCTTATTAAGCCAAAAATTCATAATAGTACGTGAAAAAAATATATGAATTTTGAGCTAAAAACCATATAATTTTTTTGCAGAATCGTTTGTATTTTCACCAATTGGTAATCTACTATCGTTCTAGGTGTGCCCTTTTTTTCTAAACACAATAAAATCAGGACTCGCAAATTTGGTTATAATTCTAAATCTTTTATATTCTTGGATATTTTCGTCTAGCTCATCGCAATCTTTAAAATTTAATCGACCGTTTGTTTTGGGCGCTCAGTTAACTGCCAATCTCGCACACGATACATCTTGAATATTTTTTTTTACCCATGAGCACGCCGATGGCCAAGAGGGCGATGAAGGGTCGGCGGCGGCCCTGCTTGAGGCGGCAGCGATCGCTCAGGCTGCCCAGCAGCGGGGTCACGAAGAAGCCCACCAGCGGGCTGAGCGCCCAGACCAGGGTCATGTGCTGATGATCGACGCCGATTTTGAGCAGCGTCGGCGACACGAAGGCCGTCTCGGCGGCGTACGAGAACTCGATGCCCATCACCGCCGCCGAGACGCGCACGAGCTCCCATCTCGTTTTTTTCCTACATTATCATCAAGTCGCATTATAAGTTGTGTCTGTACTACATTAGGCATGTCAAATTATGCAATGTGATAAGCTATCGCGGCTCGTCGCGTTTTTCATTTTTTTAATATTTCTAATTTATCTATTTTTTCTTTTCTGCGCGTGCACAATAATAACGAAGGTTTCGCGCTCGCATTAGTTTTAGTGCGCGTAAAAAGTGCGCGTTTGGAAATAGAGAAAGTGAGTATTGGTTTGAGATAAAGGCAGCCTTTCTTTTGTGTTTTTAGGCTATTACATTATATGGCCGTTGTCATTCGCATACCCGCATTTCATTACAAAGCTCTTCGAAAAATCATATTTATACACGCCAAAGAATTCATTAAAATTCGGTATCGGAAAATGTACATGCTTCGTAATTTTATTAAGACTTTCTCTAATGAAATTACGAATTGAATATTTTATAAAAACTCCGAAAACTCTCAGCTTCTCTGCTACCAACTTCGATTTTTCCTCTCGCTCGGCTCTACATAATATCGTTACATGTGTGTTTGTGTGTGTGCATAGTGCAGCAGCAGCTGCAGCAGTACACAAATTATGCATGCCGCTGCGCCTTATTATTATTATATATATTGGCGCGCTTTAATCACGAGGCGGTCAGTGTCAGTCGCGCATTAACTAATCGATTCGCGCGCGCCATTATAGAGTATTATAAACGAGTCCTCAAAATAATGTCAAGTTTGAAAAGTCAAGTTTAACCGCGAGGCATATAGACAACGCATCGCGCGCGCCGCGCAACATTTTTCTCTTCGTTTTTCTTGTTCTTCTTCTTCGCTTTTCGCGCTTCGTTATATTTCGTGGGAGAATATACATCGTGTGTATCTATGTGCGTAAGTGTATAAGTGAAGCTGCGTTACGAGAACACAAAAAAAAACGACGAGATTTCCTTGTTTCTCTTTTTTAATCGGATACAGCATTTTTCGAGTAAGTAAACTACCTTAATTGTTAGTATTGCGAATTCGCATTCTTTTAGTCGAGTGATAGAGAAATCAACGACATCCGCATTCCCGTAAAATAGCCACCACCACCACCACCACCACCACGAGAGTGTTTGAAAGTAAAACGTGTGCCGTTCACATTTTATTGCATTCGAACCTGATCGATTCACTTCTACTAACTATAGCACTATATAAATCTCATTCATCCACTTACTCAAAAGATAATAATGAAAATCGTAACGCGTAACACCTCCATCCGACGACAAAAAAAAAATCAAAAGGAATAGATATTTCGTCGATAACAAATCAGCGCAATTTTGTTATAGACCAGCCGTGTGTGTGTGTGTACTTAACGTTACATATGTGATACACGCATCGCCTTGAGCTTCCGATCATGCGGTATGCAAATTCACTCGTTCAAACACCATACACACACGCATATAATTACTATAAGTGTGCATTAAATTTACGTAACTAATATTATGGGTAAATACCTCAGAGCCATGATACGATTCTAACGTACAGTATTTAATATTGAATCGAAACGGAGAGGACTTTTTGCACTCTGTCAATTTTCCCGCACACTATCTCTACTCTAATAAAAGCGATACGAATTCCGTGACTCGGATTGTCTACGATATCGCGCCCGTGGCGGCGACTCTCTGACAAAATTTACAAACACACGTCCGTCAAATATTGTCCGATCTGACACATGAAAAATGATCGCAGTTTTTCCCCGATCTTGACTCTCGTAATGACACTACGACTACTATAAGCTACTACTACCACTACTAACCTAAGACTTACGGCGTGCCGATATATAAATGTTTTATCTCTGAGTGTACATCGTAATAAGCCGCGAGGCTCTTTACAATTATGTAGATCGCGTTACACACACATTAACACTCGTGCTGCCGCTGCTGCATTCGTAATGCCAAACTAGCAGGCAGAGATTAATAACTAGTGCCGATGCGTCGCGCCGCCTTCCTAAGCTCCTATTTAGAAAAGAATGTTATCAGGTAAATTGCGTGCAATATATATTGAATGCGCGCGGCCGTATCTCTCTGTGTGCGCGCGCGAGCCTAATAATGCGCGCACAGCGCGAGCTAATTATTATAGGCTGCGAGTTTATGCGAGAGTTCGGATCTTTATGAGGCTAAAAAACTCGCGCGCAGTTTAGCCTTCGAGTGGTGTCGCTTCCTGAAACTTTTCATAGTCAACTGTGTCAAGCGACGTTCGTATATATTTTTTTTTTTTTTTATCACACTTGTTTTTTAAAATTTTTTATTTATAATTTTAACGATACCTATAGATGTGTGCATAGTCCTCCAAAGATCGCTCGAGCTTGGGTGGGCCACGCAGATGCGTGATGACGCCCTCCAAGCCGCGATCCGTCGGTATCTGGTCCTTCCACTGCTTGAAGTCGTCCCATTTCTCTTTGGCTTTGTCGCGCACCCCGTGCACTCGGCCACCGATGCCCTGGTACTCGTGCAATTTTTCCGCCATTTTTCACTCTCTTACACTCACACACACACACATACACACACACACACACACACACGCGCGCGTACACTCGCACACCGTTCGCTTCCTCCTTTTTACTTCGATCTTCTTATATCGTTTCCTTAATTGTTATAGAGAGTTTCTCGTTTCTCTTCACCCGGCGCGCACCCTTTTTTTTTCACTCGAAACTACTTTTTCCTCCGCAGCGCGAGCCCATCAGCAGCGGGTGAGGATAGCAAATATAAATTGATTGTTTGATCAGAGCTCGATCCGATCGTAGCGCACCGTAGTAGCGGTCGATTTGCAGTTAAGCGAGAATCGAGATAGACCGAAGACATGGTCGATGCAGTTTCCTTTTCATTACAACTCGTTCTGAAAAAATATAATGTTTTTTTTTATCTATACCATTAACTAATTGATACTTGAAAAAGCAATAAATTTCAGCGGAGGTTGAGTTCGTTTTAATATTCTATTTTGCTTCCATTATAGCTGACATTTTACCATTCTAAATTATAATTTTTTTTTTTCAAGTATACACACGGCCACGCCAATAGTTGACAAAATGTCAGCCGATCGTTATACATATTATATAGTTTGCTCGCTCGCCCGTTACATGTATACATAGCAAGTCATTGCATTTTATATAAGAATTTCGCTACTTTCGCATTGTTTCGCGCGCTTGGCATTATAGCTCGGCTGGAAACCTCCAAAGTTCTCGCGGGCGCCTTCGGAGAAAAAATCTCGTTCATTGATTCTTTTATATATCGTATACACGTTGCACCCGTATTATGAGCTTCCACACGCGACGATCAACCTTTTGTCGTTAAATCCTCTTACACCTCGAGGTACATCTACCGAATTGATTCGAGAGCTAATTTACAGATTGCGACGACGAGTAAAAATGTTCACGCGCGGCCGATACAAACAATAATTGCAACGAGACGACAACCATACGTTATCATTGTATATAATTGAACGCGCGGGGGGAGGAGAATTACAGATCGAGCGAGCGTGACAGCTGTCAAGTGAAAATTATATGCCTAGCGTATAAGCGACGTTACTCAATTGAAATAAGATGTATAAACGTGTGTGTGCGTGTGTGTGTGTATATAGTGTAGCTAGCATGTCCAAAGTTAATCCAATTCATTTGACAAACGAGATCGTTTTAGCAAAATACTATATTCACATACTATAGCTCACAAAATGTGCACGTCGATTTACACTTTGTCGGTACGTATGTATAAAAAAATTAATTTTTATTAACGCGTTTACTGGGATGGAAAAATCCAACGATTCCAGCCGATTTTTTTGCCCGCTGTGACGCACGCGTGAGCGTGTGAATGCGTATTAATTGGTAATTGCACATACGCAGGGGGCACATATGGATGGTAATTAAAGTACATTCAAACACTTACCCGGAGAGCCGGAAAAGCGTCGGAGTGTGCGAGCGAGAGGGGTGAAACGAATGCGAACGTGCAGAGAAAGCAGAAAGGCTGTCAAAAGATGAAGAAGCCTCTGGAGTACGGCGAAGGTCGCGGCGAGTACGTATGCAACGATGCGCGCGAAAGTCGGCCGACGACGACGCGTGGCGATATCGTCGCACAATCGCTGTGTGCCACGTCCAGCGCTCGACTGACTCTCCTGCATTTGCTGTTTATAGAGCTAGACCCCCTGCAGAGGTAGGTAGGTGGCTCATCATCATCATCATCATCCCTCTCGGCGAGAGAGCGAGAGAGAGAGTAAGAGGGAAAGAAAAGAGAGAGAGGGTAGTAAAGCGCACCCGAGGAAAATCCGTGTTATATATAACTGTGCAGCTACCACCCCCTTCCCCGCTCACCGCCCCCACGCGCGTGTGTAGGCGCGCGCGTCGCGATAAAACCGATCGTCGTTTCTCTTTTCTTTTTTTCCTTCTTTTTCGTTTTATGTCATGCTGCTGCTGCTGCTACTGCAGCTAACTCTCCACGCGTCGCGCACTATTTTATACGTAGGCGAGCCGCGCGAGCGTAAAGAGAGCTGAAAATGACCGGTGTTAGCCTATTTCGATCGGTACGCTCAGCCGGGTGACACGAGTCGGTCTGTCCGTTCGCGCGCGCAGTACTCTCGTTACGCTAAATGCACTGCGCTGCACACGATCCGCGGGTGGTAGCGACGACGACGACGACGACGACGACGACTGCAAAGTGTTGAAAGAAAAGAAAAATTTGGGTGGCCATGTTCGGTGAGAGATATCTAATTATTAATTATGCAAAAATGTAGATTCGCTCGCTTCCTTCCGCATAGCTGTTACCTATTTTTGTTTGTTATTTTTCTTGCTTCTGACGCTTCCATCGTAATTTATGGGGTTGCTGTATTTTACGCGACGTAGTATCTTTCCTCGAGATTGCGAAAAACTAACAAATTTACGCGCGGAGATCTAAAATTGCGCTTGAGTTTTAAGTAAAAGTAAACTGCTTCATCCGGGCTGCTGCTGTTAAACTGCTTTCGCGTAAACGCGGCACTTGGACAGTAATTGTTCGCTTTTATATATTTTTCTCTCTCTTTTTCAATTGAATGATATTTACCTCGACGTTGGAAAATACAGACTCGTCGAGCTGTACTGTTACGAGATTAATTGCACCGAACGACTTATATATATTGTGCAACATTTATACACACGCACTGTATGCGCGCGGCATAATCCTCCGATTCTACGAAATTTATTCGTTGATCTCGCGGTGATGCATTATATATTGCGGTCATTTTATTTTATTATATTAATATTATGTTGTATAAATTCCGTATCAATAAATCAAATGCAACGCGGCTAAAAGTTCAACTCATCCACAATCGATTTCATCCGCCTCTTATGCACACAAATAATATATAAAATTTCCTATTTTATCTCGCAATTAAACACACATTATTATATATTTTTAAAATCGACCCGCGTGCACGGTTAAACAACGTAATCGACAATCGAATTTTTTTCGTTCACTTTCTCTCTCTCTCTCTCTCTCTCTCTCCCTCTCGCAAATGCATATAAAACACAAACACATAACACGCGCTCGCGGGCGCCAACAAGTTTATCTCAAGGTAAATTTTTGTAATGACGAACAGATCGGTGTACTTCCATGTTTTACCCGTACGATACATTACTAATCGGTCGTGTTTATCTTTCGTCGTCGTCGTCGTCGTCGTCGTTGTCGCTGCGGTGTTATAGTGCACATCGTGCGAATACGACGACGACAGGTGCATCCACATCAATAAAAGATCGTGACTTGTCTCTCCCGTTGTTTTCACGCTCGAACGAAAGAAAGAGAAAAATCGCATTCAAATATCAGTGCACCGCATTCATAATTATTATCTCTCTCTTGATGCAAGCCGAGGGGATTAGTCGCGCGAATCCCGATCGTTCATATATTATACGTCTCAATGTCGCGCGCGCGAGACAAGTCTCTTGTGTGCACTTCGACAATAAAATCCTAGCAAATATATAATCTTTTATCTATCCCGATCCATCTCGGCGGCCGCAAGAGAGTCTCTCGTGATTTATATACGTGCGTACCGTTATTGTATTATCATCTCGTTGCTCGGCTCGACGCGCCGCAGAATATAGGGAATATCGTTCCGCTTATATGCGATCTGTGTGTTTTGTTGTCTGTCTTCGAACAGATGCTCGTCGTCGGCGTACGACTGCAACAGTGAACAAAGTGCCCCGGCCTCAGCTGACAAAATGAGGGAAGACTCGAGCGAGCGTCTGACGATCGGCAATTCGGTAAAGGTCGTGCCAGCAGCCACCAATAACAATAATGGCTCGCCGCAGCATCAGCAGCAATTGAGCGCTGCTATCGACGATTCGTCGACGGAACAGCAACGCAACAACAACGGCTGCAACGGCCAACAACAGCAGCAGCAAGACGAAACCAAGAAAGAGGCTAGCCCGGAAATCATCATCAAGGTTTACAAGCGCAGATGGCTCATGCTGTCGCTCTACATCTTTTACGCCGCCATCGTCGCCGGCCAATGGATCGAGTACTCGATCATATCCAATATTATCCAAAGGTGAGTTAACTCTACAAAGTACATATAAAAGTGATCAATAAGATCGCGCGTTTACGCGAGTAGGCGAGATTATGTTGTTGCAAGTGTCGAGTACGGTTCTTTATTTTTTTTTTCTTCATTCGTCGCACGCAGATACTACGACGTGGGAGGTTTTGCCGTCGACTGTACCTCGATGATATTCATGCTGTTTTACGAGATATTCATATTCCCGGTGACTTTTCTCTCGGAGCGCATCGGCCTGAGATGGTCGCTCGTCGCGGGCAGCGCTCTGTGCTGTCTCGGCTCCTGGATCAAGATATTCTCGGTGACGCGCGACGGCTTCTACATGACCCTCTTCGGCCAGTCCATCATCGCCGTGTCGTTGGTAATAAAAAAATTAATTCGTCTCTCGACTTGCAGCACTACGTAATCGACACAATGCCACGTTGCAGGTAATAATGTTGATATTGCCGGGTCGAGTCGCGGCCAAATGGTTCGCCAGCGACGAGCTCGCGACGGCCACGTCGCTGGGCATCTTCGGGCCTCAACTCGGGGTGTCGCTGTCCTTTCTCCTGCCGCCGATCATCGTGAAGAATCACGTGGAGGTCGACGACATCGGCCCGGATCTCGCCTACATGTTCTGGTGGATAGCCGGCGCGTCCACGGTCAGTTTGGTTCTCATGGCCATGTGTGAGTACGACATACGATTTTTGCCCGCTTGGGTTATATGTGCACGACAAAAAAGTATATTGTGAAGAATTTTCTGCGATCGCGCGCAGTTTTCGAGGAAGAGCCGAAGCTGCCTCCCAACGCCACCATAGCCATTCAGAAATCTAGTCAAAGCCAGAATAAGGAGGGATTCATGAAACCCATGAAAAGACTGTTTACCAATAAGAGCTTTCTCATTCTTTGCAATTCTTACGGCATCAACGTCGGCATCTTCAATGCCCTGAGTACTCTGCTCAATCCGTTGTTTCTCATGCACTTCAAGAACGGAGAAGAGGACGCTGGAAGGATCGGATTGATGATCGTCCTCACGGGCATGTTTGGATCTGTGACTTTTGGCGTGATACTCGATCGAACGCATAAATTCAAGTAAGCTAATGAAATTAATTGCACATAAATAGCCATCAAAATTAATCACAATTTACAATTTTTTTTGAAAAAAACAGAGAAACTACGGTAGCCGTCTACTTTTTGACGCTGTGCGGACAGATATTCTTCGCTGTCGCCATGTTTCTAGAAATCAAGTGGATGGTTTATACATCCTCGATATTCCTTGGGTAAGTAAAACTGCACCATCATATTTTTGAACTTACCGAAATAAATAACGAACGTTCGATCTTCATCCATGGCAGCTTCTTCATGTCGGGCTACCTCGCCCTCGGCTACGAGCTCGCCGCCGAGTACACCTACCCCGAGTCCGAGGCCCACTCGGCCGGCATGCTCAACATCGCCAACAACATCTACGGCATCGTTCTCATCCTCATTCTCGAGATAGTGCTCGAGCACTACAGCGACGTCCCTGTCCACGTGATATTCTGCTCGGCGCTCTTCGTCGGTCTGATCATGACTCTGGTGACCAAGGACGAGCAGAGGCGTCAGGACGCGCGAAAATCCGCCAACGTCTATCAGGGCCTTCCGATCGAAGATACTCCTCAGGTCGCGGGGTTGGATAACGCGAGGTTACAGCGACAGCAGTCGCGGGAGGACAGCAAAGTCTGACGATATATGAAAAAGCCAAGATTAATTTACATAGAAAATTGGAGAATTTCCTTGAGTGTAATCTTAACTGGGGGATTTTTACATATTGCCTTCTCTATAGGTCGATTATAATACTTATAATACTCCATGAACTTCGAAAACGAATCAATTGACATCGATAGCGGGCCTAATATTCTATACGTAAATATGTTTTTTTTTTTTCAATTATACTAACATGTAAGACTACAGTTTTTAAACGCGAGAGGCTGTTTGGTAGCATGAATCGAACAATAATTATATCGTTAATGGTGATTTGTTTACAACGAATAATAGAATATATTATATAGAAAATTGTTGAGGTTTTGTTTTAGAGTATTTTTTTTTTCGACTTTTTTTTCGAAGTAAAAAGCGACAATATTTTTGTATAGCGGAGTATATGCGATGAGAATTTTTGAACGACGTTGCATTGCCTCGAATGTGTATAACGAACGAATGAAATTATACATTTGTACATAGACAATCTTTTATCTAGTGAATGTTAACTTGTAGATTTTACGACGTAACATGACATTTATGTAGAGCGTAAAAATTTTTAAATAAAATTGTAAATCAAAATTTGTGATTCGATCGAGTGCCTTGATGCTGAAAACTGAGCAAGTCGAGTATATAGAATAGGGAGAAAAATTGAATCTATATAACTCGTGTGCTTAGATCGCCTAAATGTGTGTGTGTGTATAGCTGTAAAGTAGAAAAGAGTAAAAGCGACATTGCATCAACGGGAAGTCGTACAAAAGTAGGCCTCGGCCTTGGGGCTCTATGTATGACGGCTTCGTTATGCTACTGCTGCTGCTACACGTATATATCTACACCAATGTACAATTTCTCACTCTCTTATTTCACCCGATAGATACGTGTATAATACGACTCACCTCTGTCTCTCTCTTTTTCTGCGCTCGATGCAACTTTCATCCGCTTAAGAGGAAAAAAAAAGAAAAAAAAAACGAACATAAATCCAATGGCGATCCATCCGAAATCGCCTGTTAAGACGCGCTGAATTTGTCTATGTGCATTAAATGAGTTGTAAGTATGTGTGTGTGTGTGTGTGTGTGCATGAGTTAAGTGTGAAGGTAAAATCGCCGCATGTGCCTGAGAAGCGATCGATCGAGCTTTAACAATTTTTTTTCGTTCGTTCATTGATGAAGTCAATTTGAATGTGCATGCATTAAATATAGTTATAGTTAAGAGTGAAAATTTTATTCCTTCGAAATTTCATTCACACAAAAAAAACTATATTATTGTTAATATTGCGCAAAATATCGATTACTAATGTAAATTATACGAATTATGTTTAGTTATTATTAAAGTGTAACAGTTTTTTAATGAAGCATTGATCAATACTATATAAGAATTCACAAAAAATCTTCGATAAATAAGCCTTTTTTTGTATAGCAATAAAGTCAATCTGCATATAAAAAGTACAGTCGGCGTTGTTCTCTCTCTCTTTCTCTGATTTAAATTGAAAATGAAGTTTGTGATGAAAATTTATCGTCGAGGTACGATCCCAATCTCGCGCTGCTGCTGCTGTATCGTCGAATAAACACAGAAGGAAGGGTCGAACGCGGAATGAAAAAAAAGAAAGGATTTACCATCGTACTGTGTCTCGACGCTATTACGCACCCGTGATTGGAAAAAAAAGAAGCTCGATATTATGAACGTGTATTGATTTAACTTAACGCGCGCGCCGCTCGAATGGCTATTTATATATATTATTTGCAAATTAAATTTGAATCGTAAATCGTGAAAAGCAAAATGAAAAAAACACGTGATATCGTGGCGGATCTCTCAATCGTTGGACGCGCCGAGGCTCATTATCAAAACAACGCTTATGCAACAACTGGTTTTTCACGCGTTTATTAATATATATTACAGGCGCGTAGAGCGCGTCGAAAAATTGCACTTGCAAACGGCTAGATCGTTCGACACAATCGATACACTGTTAAAAATTATTTCTTAAAAACTATATCAAAAAGATGATAAAAAAAGATCATATTTTTCTAAACCGTGCTGTGACTTATATACAATTATTTTGACTTTGTCACTTACAGATTTACAATTCAAGGTACTCGCCATCTAGTGGTGGATTCTAGATTTAATTATAACTGAATTTTTATGAATTTTATGGAGTAATTTATGAAGCAATTAACGCAAAAACTCAATGATAATTAAACCATAAATTTTCAATAATAATGTCAAAATTTGAGTATACAATTAAATTATTTTCGTATATTTTTGCATTAAAAGTAATGTGTGTGCATTTTTTAAATGACACATGTTTAATATCTGAGTTGACATCAACCATGTACCTAAGACCGTCTAAATTAATCAAGTCCCGAGAAAAGTAAGTGACGCGGGTAAAAGTTTCTCCGAACCTTTCTAGAAATTATTATAAGCTTTTGATTGCAGAATGACCCGCTTAGCCGAGAGTATAATCACGCGAAGACTACGAAGGACTAATCATTTAATATATTGACAGTCGAGTCGTGCCTTGACGACAATTCGATGCCACGATATAAGCTGCGATCCCGAGCGCGAGATTTGTTTACTTCGATAATTTTTATAGGCTATTGTTTTTTTTTTTTTTTTTTTAAGATTCGCTTTAAGATCCCGAATGACAGAAAGAAAAAAAATGTAGTATCTTTCGGACTATAAGTATGTATAGATTTACTAAAGAGAAAGAATGAAAGTTATTTTCTCAGAGGGCTCTGTCTATTTGGCGCCGAGCAATAAAAGCTCGCGCGCGAATGAGTCGCATCGGCCTACATAAGCAAGCTGTAAGTCGAAGTTTACTACAGCGATTTTATTGACTGAAATTGAGAATATATCGCTCGCGGGGATTTCGCGTTCAACCTCGGGGAAATTATCTCTCTTCTACTTTTTCTTTAACGCGCGAATATTTTATCAAAGAGACCGCGAAAGACGGTACGTTATTCGGGGCGGCGATTAGCACATAACACGTGCTTTGCCGCGCGGAGTGACAAGCGTGAAAGGACGTCTCGTTTTGTGATCTTCAAATAGCGTATTATATTTCTGCTTCGCGGCGGTATCTTATCCGCGACGACGACGACGATGACTACGACGCTCGCGTTTGTATTGATTGTTCATTTTATTTATAATTTTATCAAGATCGCTAGCAAACCCCAAAAGTTATAAATAAAGCCTGTCTATCGGTGGAAAAATAGTGAGTCAGCCGCGACGAAAGTAAACATCTATTTGTTCGACGATTATTTGATAAATAAATTTGTTACGAATTAATATAAACGTTAGCCGCGATGGAAAAAGCAATAAATGATTCGAGCTTGCGAGCTTTTTTCCAACGATACTACACAACAAAAACAAAACCTTCGGAATCTCTATTATATTTCGTCTCGAGCGTATAATATACTAACGAACATGGGAAATTACATACTGGTTGCGCATCGCGACTGTTGATCTGTCGATGACGATGATCATTGATAGATACTCGTTACGGCTCGTATAGCTGGTAAATAAATATACACCGATTTGTGTGTGTGTGTGTGTATGACAACGTATATAATGCGTAATATACGCGTGACTCTCTCTCGGCTCGCGGTTCAATCAACTTATGATACATTGACTGGACTGTGACGGGTGCATCGTTCTCGAGGCGCGCAATACATTAAATTCTCGGCTCGTTGATGGTGTATGTATATATGGGTCAAATCACGTGAACTGATATGGTCGAAAAATGATATTTCACCCTTTTTAAAGTACACAAGTAGACACAAGAAGAAACTTTTTCTTTTTTGAACGCTCCGAGTCGATTTCTTGTATGGGTGGATACCTTCGTACAAGTGCTCAATATTAGTAATGACCAAAAAAAGCGACCATTTGAAATATTGTAAATTATATAACTATTTATGGGAAAAGTTTTTAGCGATTTTTCTGTTATAATTATGACCATGAATAATTTAGTCCACTTTTCCACCTTATTTTGCAACCTAAATACAATCTTACCATTTTAAACTCTCGCCGCTAGATGGCGAGTAACTTTATCGGTAAATCTGCAAGTGGCAAAGGTAAGGAAATTGTATAAGTCAAAGCAGCGTTTTAAAAAATAATGTACGATATAGTATAGTCATTTGTATGTTAGTAGCCTGTAGTTGCAGCTAGCCTCTACCACTAAGAGGCGAGTACCTCTATCGGTAAATCTGCATGTGGCAAACTCAAAATAAATGTATAAGTTTTCAGTAAGTCTGACTTCAAGATTGAACTATTAAAAACAATATATTTTTGAAAGGAACGCCTACACTTTTAGTTTATATGTGTCAAGTTTCTAATATAGTGGCTTCTTTATGTTCAAGAAACGTTTGAGTATATCTGCAGAGGTGCAAAGGCTGAAACTTGGCCTCGAGTAAAGTTTAATGAGAAATTAAAATTTTTAGTCAAAAGTCTTATATATACCCTAAAAACCCTTAAAAATAAAATCCAAAAATAAACTTGTTTGTATCGTTCGAATGGGCCAACATTCCAGTACGTCCTATTAAAGACCGACATGCAAATTTTCTTAAGATTTGGTAAGTAGCTCACCAGTAGATAAAATTTTAAAATAAAAAAAGGATGGATAATAAGAGGTAAACCGTGCTCTCTCTAAAAAATCGTAAATACATGATATGGACTTTTCATCATGTGTGTTTGTTTTTTTTTTTTTTTTTTTCAATCAGACACGCGTGTAACCTAGTAAAATTCCCTCCCTAATCTACATCCTATATTTTCACTCGTACGAAAATTTTCCCGAGGCTTTTCATCTGCGCACACGACGACGTGTGGGCAAATACCGGAAACGGCGCGTGTGCCCGTGCGCGTCTCTCCTCGAAACTTTATCGCGCGTTTATAAATCGCGATACTTCCAAGTATATAGTCGGCTCGCGCGCGTCGCACCTCGCGTCTTTACAACTTAATACAGCTCTCCGGCGCGCGAAGGACTGTGCTGGATTCGAGAAACGAGTGCGGCGCATAAATTTTCATATATATATTGCGCCTTGTAAAGTTCGAGCGCGCATCATTTCGAATCAATTACAGCAGAGTAGTGTCGAAGGCGAAGTAACGAGTCGGCGTCGTCACGTGCACTCTCTGATCGAGTATCAAAAACTCGTTTTCGTTTCGTCTTTTGCTCGCTGCATTTCTCTCTTTCGAGAGAGATCGAGATTCAGCAATATATTTTTAAAACGCGAATCTGTGCCAATGAACCGAGGCTCGTGCATCGTTCGTTATTATCATCATCATCGTCATTAATATTAGTTGAAAAAAAAGTGACGACCGGTATAAAAAAGATTCTAATTATTGAGTGAAAAAAAAAAAAAATTACAACAGAGCCGCTGCTGTCGGGGAACTTGACAGCTTGCGCTGCACTCACGAATTTATACTTCGACGTATAATACGCATCGAAGAAGAAGAAGAAGAAGAAGAAGTACATATATAATACGGCGTTGGCGCATCGGCAACACAATATATAACACGATCGACTCGCAGGATCGGCAAGCCTATATGCACGTACGTGTATACGCAGCTCGCGATACGCGTCGCAGAAGAGGAGTCAATTTGTAATCGGACGCGAGTGAAGAAGCATCGCGAAGATCGATCCGCGGTTGAAGAGGCTCTCTTTCACTAACTGACTGCCAGTAGGCCAAGACTTTTTTAGTTAACGGTGAGTCTAGTATTAGCACAAAAAAAAAAGAAAAAAATAAGAAAATAAAATTCTACGATTAGCCGAGTTCAAAGAAGAATTACGCGGTAAATATACAATGGTTCGTGCGCACGATTGAAATCGTGCATGTTCACACGCGTCGTCGTCATAGCTATAACACTTTTCGGTTATAACGTGTGTATATTCCGTCTTTACAGCGTAATAGCCGTCTCTATTACACCATTTGACGTTAAAGATGATTTAATTCGGTAGTTGTATATTATACGCTAGAGAGCCAACTCGCGATTGAAATTTTCAGATTAGATGCAATATATATGATTTACACGTGACATTTGTACTGGCTAGATTCATCATGTCTATAGCTCGATCTCATCGCAGAAAGAAAAGAATATAAACGTCTCTCAACGATTGAAATGGTCTGATACATAAGCGATCATCGATAAATATCAATAAAGTAAACGAGCATTGACAAATGTCTTGATCGCGCGGATACACAAGTGTTTATAGAGATATTTATTTATATCGTTTCGTTTGTTCTCACACTGATTTTTTCACGTTAATCCAAACGCTTTTTTCGCCACGCAGCTTCGAAGCGCGCGTTAACATTATGTACACATTTACACATAAGGTCTATAAGCTATATTAGCTCGGCACGAGTCGGCGTCTTGCGCCTCTCTCGCGAGTGACTATGTTGTTCTCATAATTGCAGATTGTAAATTACAGCTTGCTGCCGCGCGTGTGTGTGTGTGTGTGTGTGCTCTACCGAAGCGCATCCGTGATCCTGACTCGAATCGAGACAGACGTGCTGCTGCTGCTGCCGTTGTTGAAAAATAAGTATAAGACGCATCGAGGCTCTGCTGCCGTAGAAAACTCAGGGAGATCGCAGAAGCGCGATAAATCAATCGAGATGGGGCGATCGGCTGGACCGTCGAAACGCGTTTGCCGCTTCCTGGTGCAGTAGTGCGACGGGATAGATTTTTAACAGGCCTATACACTTTTGACGACAGGCGGATCGACATCTCGAGATAAGTGAGTTTTTTGCATTCTATTTTTTATCGTATCGTTCAACGCATTGTTTAATTCGATTTCGTTTTGCACTCGGTTGCGAGCTGTGCACTCCGCACGCAAGCAAGCAAGCAAGTGCCGAATGGTGCGATTTCTCAATTATCACGCGTCACGTGTTTGCACTAGCCCGAAAAATACAACATATCGATCGATCCCAATGTTTGCCGACTTTCTTCCGTTCCATTAATCAATTTGATTATTCTTTTCAGTCATGTATCTGGAAGAAAGCGTGGCGCAGAATGCCGTCGAGCAAACAGGTATGTGTGCGTGTGCGCGCGCGCAATCACGCGTAAAACATTTTATTTTTTTCATACGCAGAATCCTTAATTGATTGTCAATGAAGAAGGACGAAGATAAAAAAAAGAAATAATTTCGTTCTGTTTTGCATGTGAAACCAACTCTATACCTATGGGCGATCCATCGACGTCGTCGCAGGCTTCGGCAGATTCAATTTCAAAGTCGTGGCCGTGTCGACCCTGATGTATCTCAACTGCGCCTTCGGCATCACGAGCGTCGGCTTCGTCATCACCACGGCCGCCTGCGACTTTCAATTGACGACCATCGACAAGGGACGCATCAACGCGGCTCCCATGCTGGGTAAGCGTAGCAGCAATAATCAACAGAGCACATGGAATCTGCTGAGAAGGGCGATAAATAAATAGCTTGGGCAATGAGAGGGTAACGATTTTTTTTTTTTTTTTTTAATCTTTTATTGGCTTTGGTATGAATACAAAACTGCCTATATCTATTACATAAATTATATCCTAAAAGTTTTACATATTAATATAATACATATTTCTGGGAGAGAGGGTAACGATAGATTCATAAGTGTTACCGCGACATCTGTACTTAACGGGGTCATAATTCAAACTTGGGATTATTCGAGCTTCTGTGGGAATTACTTTATCCTTAAACTTTGTTATTTCTCTTGTGATTTTCGAGAATTCGGGCACTCGCCATCTAGCGGTAACTTAGGTACGTTTTGATGTTTCGCTAGGTAAGGATCGAAGCCTTTGAAAATACTTACAACGACTTATTATCAAACGTGATTCTGTTCTTCAATCGAAAATTGAAAAAAATGTTAAATTAATAGAGAAGTATCTCATTATTCAACAAATTTCTGAAAAAAATTCGATTCGAACGATTTATTTTAATATTTTTTAACATACTATTAAATGAAACTCGGCTGGTACCAAAGGAGCATTTCAAATTTTATAAGCTTGAATCATATGTGAATTCCACTGTAACATATACTTCATTTTCCGAATACTTAATACTTCATTTTGCTCAATTATATTCGCATTATACACGCCGATATTCAGCTGCGTGACGAAAGAGAAGACGTTTTCTCACATTAGAGGCGATTTTTTTCGATTACTGCGATCTTAATGACACCAAGATAATGTCCAATGTACGCGCGTGCTTATAGTGCGGTGAATTACCCAATGATCATCGATGCTGCACAATTTTCACCGCAATCATTGCGCCGCGCAGATATGTCTGACGCGCAGAGTGAAAAATCGATTCGAGATATTATAATCGGCGGCGGAATCGCGAGTATAGTCGATGCGTATCTCAACGTCGAGAGTTCGAAATCGGTGGCGATAGCAAATTCTTATAATTGATGCACTGTCATGAATTTTTCGATTATTATCATCATTTTCGACGCGTCTTTGTTTGATAATAAATAATACAAACACGCCGTTTTTTAGGTATGCTAATTGGCTCGAGTATATGGGGTTTTTTGGCCGACGTCAAGGGTCGACGACTGGCTCTGCTGTTGGCGCTGTTTCTGCAGTTCGCCGCCGACGCCTTGTCGTCGCTCGTGCCGAGCTACTGGGCTCTCGTATTCTTGAAATTCCTCAGTGGCGTGGGGTGAGAAACAATTTTTAACACGCGATTTGGAGAACTTATATGCACTAATTACGTATGGTCAATTTTCTTCAGTGTTACGGGGCAATTGTCAATCAGTTTCACCTACCTCGGAGAATTTCAGCCAACCAAGTACCGACATCGTATCCTCTCGTGGATGGAATTCTCATGGGCCATCGGAGTGATCATCGTTGCTCGTTTGTTCAAATTTTTTAATTCAACCTAATGATTTATAATATCGATCAATTGAAAATAATGATGATTTTTCACTCACAGTTTTGGCATGGGCCGTCATTCCCTTGGATTTCTCCTACAGAGCGGGAGTGTTTTCATTCAGCTCGTGGAATCTCTTCGTGCTGACGAGCTCTCTGCCGGCGTTCTTCGTCTGGCTGTGGCTGCTGACCCTGCCCGAGACGCCGAAATTTCTCGCCGAGACCGGTCAGAGGGACATTCTGCTGAAAGTGCTGACGCGAATGTTCGTGGAGAATACCGGAAAAACTGCAGAGGATTTCAGAGTCAGTTTCATTCAGTAAATCGAGAAAACTCAAAATTTGCCGCAGACAGATTTTTTACTGGGTTCATAAAATTAAAATACATTTCATGACGAGGCAGAGTATTCCGCGCGATGCAGTGTTTATTTTTTTGTCAATTTAATTTGTTCGTTTAATACTACTTTACATTGAATCATCGTGTAATGTTTGCAATGACAATATTCAATGCGCGGGAGATAAGACACGCATCGCGCGCGGGCCATCTTCGATTACCGCAAAATTAAATCAGTGCAATCGTTTTTGGTAAAATGCGTATAATAATTTCGCAGGAAAAACTAGCGACCTGCGGTCTGCCGTCGATCAGCTGTCTGGTCGCAATGAGCGAGAACGGCAACGCCGCCAAATCCGACACGTCCTCGAAAAGAATCCTGACCAAACTCGAAAAGTTCCATCATCTGGTGGACACGTCGAAGGCTCAGGTGAAGATGTTGGCACGGAAGCCTTACGTCACGAGGCTCCTGACGGTCGGCGTCATCATGTTCGGCATGACCTCGACGTATTACTCCTTGATGACGTGGTTCCCCGAGCTGTTCCAGAGATTCGCCTACTTCGAGGCCAACTATCCCGACGAGTTCGCCAGCGTTTGCACGGTTTCCAAAAAAATGGACGTGGCGTCGAATCTCACTGTAAATGTAGGTTTTCCAATCGTCCACTACAAAAAATGTATTTTAATTTTACTCGATTCTCGGTTACGTAAGCAAAAATCATGTAGATGCCAAGAAACACTATTTTACCGATTACCGACCAAGCTGCGACTTAAGATACGAACGCAGCAGCAATAATAATTAAAAATTCGCCGTCAAGGAGAGCGTGCATAATCCGACGAAATCGAAATTGTATATATGTATACAAATGGTCACATGCTTTTCCAGATAAACGACACCGTTGACCTATATGGCTGCTTCACCGAGATCGACACGAGCGTCTACGTGAACTCAATCTGGCTCGGAGTAGCCTGTTTCCCTTGTGCCATTCTACTTCCGCTGACGGTCGACTATATCGGCTATCAGGTCTATCTGCGTGAGTGTCAAGGATTGGCATCCAAGGATAAATTAAAAATTGAAAGATGAAAAGAAAAGGTCAAGCGATGTAAAACGATTTTTTTTTTCACAGTTTTCACTGCGACTGTCTCGTGCGCCGTCACGATAGCCTTCTACTTCGTGAAAACCTCCGCCCAGAATCTCGTGCTCTCGTGCATCTTCGAGGCATTTACCTCTATCAACATAAGCGTCATATTCTGCATACTCGTCGAAATTTTCCCCACGAATCTTAGGTGAGCAAAACGAGGATTAGTCAATTCGCTGCAATAATGCATTCCGCAAAAACCCATCGTTCATAACATTAACACGTCGCGCGCTCTCTCTCTGTGCAATTATTGTATAATAATTGATCAAACAGGCGGATGAGGCACATTGAGTAACGCACAATCGATGCTCGTGTGTTTACCGCACTCTATTTTCCTTGTTTGCCTAAATTTTTTCGACGCACAGCATGATCAACATCATCATCATCATCATCCAAAATGTTTACGACGATCGAAAATAAATGCGTAATTAAAACGTCATTTCTCTTTCCTTCTTTTTTCGTTCCATGACTAAATAATACAGAGTAATGGCGACGGCCATCACCATATTCCTCGGTCGTCTGGGCTCTCTGTTCGGAAACATGTTGTTCGGCTACCTCATCGACGAGTACTGCAGCATACTCATCATCGTGATGGCGGCTCAACTGTTTCGTAAGTTGTACACATTATAATATATACATATATATAAAATACGCGCTCGTCGTGTCAAACACGTGTACACGCACGGGTGTTAGCGAAGCTACGATACGAGGCGCGGCCAACCGAAAATACAATACATACATATCGTTCGATGCACAGATTAAATATATACACACACTTGTTCGACGACGACGACGACGACGACGACAATTGTGTGTATAAGTTTACGTCACGAAGTCGTGTCGCGCGCCCACGTCGAGTCTGCGACTTTGAAACGCATTAAATGATATACGCCGAATTAAACGCGAATTAGATTTTTTTCTCGTTCGCTCGCGTATTATTTGGCTTTGTTTATAAGCTTCATTAATGTTTAATTTACTGTGTTCACGCTACGCGCGCGCGCCCGACGACATTAATTGCGCGATCGTTCGATTGTTTGATCTCGCGCGCTATTCCGATAACTTCTTTTTCTTTATCGAGTTTGCTTATAGATTATTAGAATAATAAAAAGAAATATCGTATTACGCACCTTCTTAATTACGCTTCTTCATCTTTTTTTTTTGTTTGCTTTGTTGTAGTCGCTGCCGCTCTGTGCTGGGCCACGCCGAATCGAGGGAAGATGCGACAAATTCAGAATGATTTTAACGACCCGTCGTAAAAGGCTGCTATTAAGTGTAATATCGATTTTCAAGAGGCCAAAGTATTA
This sequence comes from Trichogramma evanescens, assembly GCA_902732785.1. Lineage (NCBI taxonomy): Eukaryota > Metazoa > Arthropoda > Insecta > Hymenoptera > Trichogrammatidae > Trichogramma > Trichogramma evanescens. The sequence continues at coordinate 8,214 of CACVKI010142770.1, read as the reverse complement.
AGAAGAAAAAAAAATAGTGATTCCACGAATTCTCAATTTTTAATATTATTGATAACTCTCATTATAATTTACGTTAGCGTTATATATTTTAATGAATATGTTCTCTTGTAATAATAAGTGATCGAAGACAAAAAACTAAACAAATGAAAAATTATTATATTTTTTATAAAAGTTAAAATTACTTAAATTAATGTGATAGATGAATTTCGAATGCAAATAGAAACCGTTATATTTTTGTGAACATTTTAAATTAATGTTGTATTTAAATTGAAATAAACGTACTATTAAGTTTGTTTGCCGTAATTATTCTATTTAAATTTAATGTCCTATGTTTACATTAAAAGTTAGTTTTCTTTTTTCAATACATGAATCTGAACTTTAATTCGTGCCACTAAACTAACAATGATAAAAAGTTTGGGTTTACTCGAGCGTCGAGATGAGACGAAAGGTTTAATCGAATTACGATACCTTGAAAAGGATTGTGTCATTTTTCAGATCGGCTGCGTAAGTAGATTAAGTCACCGGCCGGTCAGACGGTTTGATAACAAGTTATATATCTCAATTTTTTTTATAGCTGCATTAATTGATGATTTTTACAATTTGTGTATATAAATTGACTTTTGTCTAATTATGTGATTTTTAATTTAGCTCAGCATTATGTAACAGTGAGTTATTATTGTTTCGCTACAACTTTACATGACTATTGAAAATCCAGCTGTCCAAACAAAAATGACGTAAAAGCTCGACGCTTTGCACGAGTCACTCGAGCTTCAATCGCGTCTCCTTATAACATTTGAATTTTGAAAATTACATTTTATAAATTTTTGAAAATTATTTTGCATGTAATTATTGTTAATTGTTGAATGCACTCGTTCAGACGCTACAGATGATTTATTCATGTTTAAACAACCTCCACTGGCAAGTTGTAACAATAAACTGAAAAATGGAACGATGGTGTAAAGAAAATATTTTTTACATTATAAATCTAGAAACGAAGAGAGCTTGCAATATTAAAGTAATTAGTTTATTTATTAACTAGAAAATACCTCTACGTATTCAAAAAATGGCTTTTCAAATGACTTTTTATTAAATGGTTATTAATACAAGTGCACAATTAATCAGCATTTATGATCACGTGCTATTGCTTGATTTCTCTGAAAATTAAAGTTTAAGATTGCTCGAAAACTCGTCACGAATCAATAGGTAGATAATGAGTCTGAACTTTCCCCGACGATGTTCAGAGTGAAAAATAAATGTAAATATTTTTTATGATTTATTCCTGGTTGTGACAAAATTTTTTTATGAATCATACCAAAGTTTTTTGTTTCAAAAATCAATCTCTCTTTTTTGATAAATAATCAAAGGCAGACCTTTAACTAGACTCTTGAATACATATTTTATAATTATTATATTAAATACACGTTGGAAATTTTCTTAATTTTGACGCGTGTTAAAAAATATATAATACTTCTCAAGGCGAAAACCATTCAATATCAAACGTTTAAAAATCCTTATAAAGTTATCGAAATAATAAATCAAGTCTGACGCGTAACAGTCTCGTAAGCTGCCGATGCGCAAAACAACGAGAGCCCCAAAAAATATATTCTACGCGCAGGTGATCGGAGTTTATTTAGCGTAAGAGGCAAGGCGGGAGCATCGAGAAATTTAGTTCAAATTAAACAGAAACAATGGGTCAGGCGGCGTTAGAAGCGATCCGCAAGCACAATAAATAGAGGCATCGCGTTGCCGATTTCTCACTTTTTTTAGTATCATCATGCGTTGTACTTAAGTCGGGTTTTTGCTAACATAAGTGTTCGTGTCTCCGGCACTTACGAAACACTTTCGCGGGTTAATTTAGATTTATTATAGTGTTAATTATTTAAGGAACTAGTTTCGTCAGGTGTAAGTTTTTTTTTCATTCATCAATTTGTGCATATAGTTTTTTAATAGTAGTTAATAATTGAATGTAAACTGCAGCTAATGAAGATAAATTGTTTTTTAACACGAAGAAAGTTTTAACAGCATGTGTCTGTTTAATTGCAGATGTTATCGTTTGGATAGGTAGGAGCAATTGTAACTGAGGTTGCAAACACCATCTTGCATCATACCTTAGTGTACATTGAGCAGGTGTTGTAGATTTTATTGGGAATACATCGTTATACATCATCGTCCCAGTGAGTATATTTTTCAATAATTTCATATTAATTAGAAGTGGCTTGATAATTTTTATTGATTATATTTTAAAAATCTGTTTGATAATTTTTTTTCAAGATTTTATAAAATAAGTCTCTATAATTTTATTTCAAGCTGCTTTTAATATTTCTTTATTAATTTATTTCTAAACTGTTAATTATTTTTAGAAATGTACGTGGACGAGGACACGGTTCAAACCGCCCTTAATAGAACTGGTAGGTGTTCCCGTTTTTTTCAAAACTCTCTAGATTTCAAATAGTAGTGAATCATTTAGTGAATTATACTTTTTTGCGATTTAGGGTTCGGTAAATTCAATATCAGAGTATTGCTGCTGTCAATGCTCATCTACTTGAACTGTGGAAATTTCATCGCTGGAGTTGGATTTATTCCACCAGCAGCTATTTGCGACTTTCAAATGACAACTGTTGAAAAGGGCCGCATCACCTCTGCGCCTATGCTTGGTAAGATCGAATTGATTTATTTAAAAAAACGTACGGCCTTCACCAATTTAAATATTTATCGAATTTTATGAAGGTATGGCCATTGGTGCTACTTTTTGGGGATTCTATGCTGATCTTAGAGGACGAAGACCTGCTCTATTATTATCCTTGTGCACAGGATTTTTGTTTGAAATATTGAGCGCGTTGGTATCCAATTATTGGATCTTCGTAGTCTTGAAATTTTTCACCGGTGTCAGCATAACGGGACAAATCTGTGTTATATTCACGTTCCTTGGTGAATTTCAACCAGAAAAACAGAGAAACAAAATGCTCTCGTGGATGGAGTTTGCCTGGGTCGTTGGAGTACTCGTTGCTGCATGTGAGTATTTTTCGCTCGCTTCAATATTTTTCATATGTATATCAATTTGTAGATAAATCTACAAATCTAATTCTAATTGTAGACTGAAAACATTTCCTTTATTTTTAGTATTGGCCTGGGGTGTGATACCTTTACCAATTTCCTTCAAGCTGTCATACTGGTTTTTCGGCTCGTGGAAATTATTCGTAGTGATTGGCACTTTACCTGCTTTCTTTAGCGCACTTTACATCTTAACAATACCAGAAACTCCCAAGTATCTTGCAGAAAATGGTAAAAGTGTCAAATTACTATCAGTTCTCTACATGATTTACCACGAAAACACCGGAAATTCTTATGACTCTTTCAAGGTACGAATCTCAATCATTATTTTCATAACTTGCCTTTTTAGCAAAAAAAAAAGAAAACTAATTGGAATATTCTTACGCTAGACTGAATTACTATCGACTGGTTTACCAGTTATTCAAGATCTCTTTGCCGAGGAAAAAATCAGCAAAATATGCAATCCCAAAGAGGAGAGGAAGATGAAACAGCAAGCGAGAAAAGAAAAAATGAAGAATCTCCTGCACACATCGAAAAAACAAATGCATACACTCGTAAAAACACCATATGCCAAGAGGCTCTTCTCAGTCAGTTGCATCATGTTCTGTATAACTTCGACGTATTACGCTCTCATGACATGGTTCCCGGAATTGTTCCAAAGATCGGCTGACTACACCAACTTTCACAATGGCCAAACCGAGAGCTTTTGCCAAGTCTCGAGCTGGTTCAGCCAAATGGCCGGAAACACAACCATAGTGGTTGGTAACTTTTTTTCTTGCTTTAATTCATTCGTACCCAGAACATGAGTTTTTAATATACAAACTTTTTTCTTCAGAATCAAACTGACTTCAGCAATGAGATCCATGAAGATTTCAGTGTCACCGAATGTAAATCCGAAATCGATACGAGCGTATACCTAAACACCGTAATATTAGCCGTTGCCTCGCTTCCTTGCGCAGTAATCATTCCACCTACCATCGATTACGTGGGCTATCGTCTATATTTGTGTAAGTATACGCATTATTCTATTTTTAGTTTTATTTGAATTGTGTAATGATAAAATCTGGTTTAATGCATTTTTTCTCTATTTTGAACAGTTATTACGGCATTCATAGCATGTATCACGACAGTAGCCATGTACTTTGTCAGCGACACAACGGAGACTTTGTTCTTGTCAGGAATATTTGAGTCTTTGAATGCTATGAACATCAGTTTAATATACTGTTTCATCGTCGAATTATTCCCAACGAATCTTAGGTAAGATTCGGATTATTTAAGATTTTATTTAGAGTTTGATATTTCATGTATTAATTTTAAATCATTATTTTCAACAGAGCAACAGCCACCGGAATCACTCAGTTTATCGGCCGCGTAGGGTCATTTACTGGAAACGTCTTATTTGGCTTCCTTATAGATAATTTTTGTACTTCTCTTTTTATCATAATGTCCATTCAATTATTAAGTAAGTTTGAATCGCAATCTGATTTTTCATCAGTTCTTTTATATAAACAAACAAATTTTACAATAAAATAAATATTCTTTTCAGTCGCTACATTGATTACTTGGATGACACCTGGCAATAAAAAAATGAAAAAAATTCAACAACTGGAAAATAAAGGCAACGTTGCTCCAATCGTTTGAGCTCGCCATCCAGTACCAAAAAAAATGGAAAAATAATACATTAAGAATTAGAGTTTAATCAAATTTCAAATTACGTTTTGATGCTTACTAAAATGGTCAACAATTTTGTTTGTATCAAAATATTTTTTTTTTAGATTTTATAAGAAAGTATTTTAATTTCTATTTTTAATAACGATCAATTCTTCTCAATGCATTTTTTTATGAATAATAAATTGTAAAACGTATCATTTACATAACTCGAAAATTGTTTTATAATAAAAAAAAAGATTTATAAAAATGTCTCCTTTTTCTAACATCGATTATACAACCTCCAAGAGAAATACGATGTTTGGGCCGTTTCAGTCCGAGACAGGCCGAGGGAATATTTTACAGAAACAAATTTTGAAACTCCGGGGAAAATTACTGAAAACATGTATGACAAAAATTGTTTCTATCGAGCATACAACTGACTGATCCTGCAATGTTTGGATTTCCATTCAACTTCAAGACGTGAAAAAATAAGTTATTCGCTTTGTCGAGCACAGTAAATAAATTTTATTGATATTGCTCCACACGTGTAATGATTTATGTGTTTCTAGAGCTCTCGGCGTTGATAAACTTGATTTTGATTAATATCAGACTGATGTTACACAGCTGTGCAATTTTTACGTCTCGATAAATGCTAAAATGCCAGACGACATCAAAAACTATTACAAATTTGATTGAATTTTTTAGATTAAAACAAACTCATTTACAAAATTTTAATTTTTATCTGAAAAATGATGGGAATAAATAAAATTATGCTATCAAATTTTCACTCAACTAAGAATCTGCAATTCACGTGAAATTATGCAATTCCTTACAAGATTAAAATGTGAAATATTTCTCTCGGATAATTTTTTTGAAGTCATTTTTTTCAGTTTTTGTAAAGAATGCAACTTAAAAAAATGTATTCGTCTAACAGTTTTGAGTTGATGGTTCGCGTTACTTAAAAAAAAATAAAACAGAATAAACTGTGTAAATGACAGACTTTATTTCCTATAGATTCACAGGGCTAAGCTACGTCTAGGATTGGAACTGTAATCTAAAAGCTTGTTTTTCGCGTATAGGCTTGCATAGAAATTATACCAGCTCACATTTATGATCTATCATAAAAATAAATAATAACTTTGTCGCTTCAGAGAGCTTTTGCCCTCGTGTGTACACAGTTAAAATCAAAATATGAACCTGTATACGCTCACCGCGATGTACGAGCAAAGCCAAAGCATGAAACATGAAACAGGAATATCATTGAGACAGAAAAAATTGTATTTGAAACAAATACTAGTGATTCATTTTAAATTGTATCTTTAGATAAGCACCTGATTTGCTTACACTTGATTTCACGACACCTTAGCGTTGATAACCGTTCTTACACCGGCGTGTAAAGTGAAGAGTTTGATCAGGTTGTTGTGTAGATAAGTGAATTAAACAATTCAGAATACTTTATCTTAGTGCGAGATTTAACTTTTGTAACGTAAGATTTCCTACAATTGTTAAATGTTAAATATGTCTGTAGTCCGAATATTTTTCAAAAAAGATCGATTAGTGTGGCTTATCATTTGGGATCACCACCAAGTAAATACTCTTTTTGTATTTTTTTCATTTTTAATTTAACTAATAAATTTATTTGAAATTATTTTGGTTCATTGCAGATATTTTGTTTAATAGTATCGCTTTCGTGATCCATTCAATAATTCTTTTAGTTTCAAGCATAATCTTGCGCAAAAAAACAAAAATAACGTTATTCTTTTAAACTATCATTACTATTCACTGAAACTTCCTCAGACTTATGTCGATTAATAAATAATGCTTTAGTGGAAATAGTATGATATAGCATTCAGTTAAAATATATGAATATGTGAGTAACTCTTACGGAAAGTTGTGCAGTAGAACAAGGACGAAGTATCTGCCGTTGCTTAGCCACAAAACAATATACACACAACAAAATAAATAAACAAAGCCCAAAAACTGCATGTAAAAAGTAGCGATAATGGTTTTAATTTAGTTGTAATCAAAACCAACAGGAAAAAAATACTATTCCTTTTACAAAAATGACAATTTAATTTAATGTGTGATAGTATTTGGGACTATCAATCTCACTAATTGATGTATTTATTGTACATTCCGGTGTAAAAATGTGAATTTTTTTATTTTTGAACTACGAGGAAATTATTTTATTTTTTGATCATTCTAGTTTTAAGTATATTTATTTAGTATATTATGCAACAGTGCATAAAGAAGATGACTTACCTAGGAGTCGTTTTCGCCTGAGCGTAGCAAGGATGAAAAGACTCCTGGATTAGTCATCCTTTTCAGGTACTAGTTGCATACGATATTTTTCAAAATTTCACGAGTAAAAAGTGGTTTTCATGTCACTGAAAGGTTAGAAAAACCATGTTTTACGCACGGAGTGTTGAAATAGTATATTTCTCAACGGGTGCAGCTATGGTTTTTTATCAAAATGAGGAATTATAGCACGAGCCGAAGGCGAGTGCTGTATAGTATAGTACTACCCTAGGCCGCGAAAAACAGAAAAGTCCCAGAGTACGTGCTTTTAGTGGCCGTGGCGAAGCCGAGGCCGATAAACAAACTCTGGTACTTCCATACCCATGATCACCTTTGATTATATTTATATCTTGAGTTCTTCGCCACAACAGGTCGAAAAGGAAGAGGCTTTTGGTCATCGATTTTTTACTTCTAACAAATGGGTTGGTCACTTTTAAATTCTTTTTTTAAAATTCCAATCGGACCAATAAATTTTCCTGAAAGATTGACAACTCAATTTGATATCTTTTTTTTATAATTATATTTTTTCGGATTACTACAGCGTCTGGAAATATCGAGCGGCAAGGGAGCTCCAAAGACGTCCGAAGTCCTTTTTTTTTCCTTTTTCTTCGAAGAAGACGTGAAGGCGATAAAGGAAACATCGAGGCTGTATTTTGACATGATTCATAGTCCAGAAAAAATAGAATTCACCATCTTTAGCGAGCTGCGGGTGCTGATCGAAAGGGATGATGTATTAATAGAAGATGAGGAAAATCGAGTGACGTGTAAGTCATTTTTTTATTATAAATTTTTTTTTTCTTAATTATTAAAAATCTCCGTCGTTTTTCAGGGAGAAGCGTTAGACATATTTTTTTAATTTCTACTATGGTAGCAATTATACTAACTAGGAGAGCCTTTCATCTGCGGGTCACAGATCCTTACCAAACTTGTTTGGGGGTCTTCTTGTACATAATAATGAAGCCCCCTATGGTTACTTTATTCCAATGGGCCCTGGAAAGAGTTCTAGAGCAGAAAAAAGTATTAAATATAATATAATGTTAAAAAATACCACTTATTGGTATCAGGCCTTGTACGGTCAAGTCTAACTCTCTCAAAAATATTTGTACATGAACTTTTATGTATTTTAAACACTTTTGCAAATAATAAACAATTGAACTCCATTGGTTTGCTGTGTAAGTTTTATAGAGCGCACCAATTTGAGTTAAAATTAACGTA
>CACVKI010142769.1:0-10434 GCA_902732785.1 Trichogramma evanescens | reverse complement strand
CCCCCCCTCAAAATCATTAAAAATTTAATCAGAAATGTTAAAATTTGATCTTAAAACAAACGCAGACAAATAGATTCTATCAAAACGCTGGGTTCGAAAATCTTACTCGCTTAAACTCATTGTGAAAAGACCGTTGAAATGTAAGACTGGTAAAAATTAATATTAATCTATGAAAATAATTAATTTCTGAAAACTGTAATCGTCATTAGTATAATTTCCAAGGCTTCTGTAGGTACACAATGTTATTAGATCATGTTGCTGCACGATCGCCTGATGTATACTTTTATTAATCATACGGTCTCAGCTTAAAAGAGTACATTGAATAAAAATGTGCACAAGCTTTATGAACCTAGATTGAAACCGCTTGAATATTGTAATAAAAAATTAAGAATTGTTACTTTCAAATTACTGATGCAGAAAAAAAATCCTTCCGTTGATTGGACGAAAAATAATTATGGATTGAGTATAAACGTTAGAAATGCTCGATGGTAAAAGCTGATCAACATTTTGTGCGCCAATTTTTTGATAAGTTGATACAAAAATTGATGATTCATCTTTAATCAATACATACTTCTTTTTTGCCACCCAGTGTATCAAGACGTCCACGTAATGATATTCATCGGTTTCGGTTTTCTCATGACGTTCTTGCGCCGCTACGGTCAAAGCGCCATCGGCCTGACGTTCCTCCTGGGTGCTATACTCGTCCAAGTGGCCATACTCTGCGACGGCATCTTCAAAATCGGCGACAACGGCAAGGCTCCGCTCTCCCTCTACTCGTGAGTATTATTCGTCGCGCATCTAAAGGCGCATTAGAGCACCTCGTTGGTCATCTGCAGGAAATGTGTTTCTTTTTTAATACACAATAAATTTTCTGACTGGGCTTTAGGCTGTTGAACGCGGACGTCGCGGTGGCAGCCCCTCTCATATCTATGGGAGCTTTGCTGGGTAAAACGACCTACATGCAGCTCATCGTTATGGGAATCATCGAGCTCGTCGTTTACACCTTGAACAAGTACATCGGAGAGCAGCATCTTTTGGTGTGATTTTTTAAAAATGATTATATCAATTATAATGAAACACAAATCCGAAAAAATCGATCTGTAGATCGGCATAAATACATACTTTTGTGTTTCGATCGTTTCGTCAGGTTGTAGACGACGGCGGCAGCATATTCGTCCACGCGTTCGGGGCCTACTTTGGTCTGGCGGTGAGCTTCGTGTTTGGCCTAAGAGACAAGCCCAAGTCACAGGCGCACGAGCTCGAGGGATCGTCTTACCAGTCCGATATATTCGCTATGATCGGTATGAAATAACAATATGTCAAATGTCACGATTATACGAGATTTTCGAGATTATGTAAGACAATTTTTTTTACATAGGTACGATATTTTTGTGGCTCTTCTGGCCTTCATTTAACAGCGCTACCCTGCATGGGGACGAGCAGCGCCGCGCGATCGTCAATACGCTACTGTCGATCGCAGCGAGCTGCGTCATCTCGTTCGCCGTGTCAGCCCTCGTCTCGAAACGCAACAAATTCGACATGGTCCACGTGCAGAACTCGACGCTGGCCGGTGGCGTGGCTATTGGCACCGCAGCAGGTATATCGACATTCATTTAAGTAATAAACTTTTATTTATTCATTCATTGAATTTCGTACAAGGCTAATAGTTCGAAAAATTTTAAACCGTTTTTCTCATCTATTCAATAAAAAGTATGAAATACAAATCTCAATATTGACTCGAGAGTAAAACTTTTTTTTATCAACAGACAGAATTTTTAAATATTTAAACTCAGACGTTACGTGCTAAGATACTGCAATTACCTCGAATCTTCAGTGCGTAATTTTATTTCACATAATTATCCTTCTCAATTTCTAAAAAATACAATTATAATCACATAAAAGGAACAATCAAATCAAATTGTAAAAAAATTGTCATAAATTCATTTTGTTACTTGATTCCATTTTTTTGTAGAACTCTTATGTTAGTAGTTCGAAACGCAATTCGTATAGAAAAGTTAAGTACCTCTATCGCACTTATAACTGCTGTAAAAAACCTTATTCTTTGGATCATGTTATTCTACAAGTTTTTTTTATTATGAATTGATATATTTGTCCGTCAGTGTTGCTTTGTTTAGTGCAAATAACTTTTTTGAACGTGGAAGAAGCATAGTGAAAACAGAAATGGAACTCGGTCGATTTGCGATAATTTTTACAAGTTACAACTCGAGGCGATATTATTCGATAATGGTTTGCAAATTGCACTTTGCAGGCGGCAGGCCGCAGTTTACCAGCGGCGCTGCAGTGCAATCGTTCGGCGCTCCCGCGGCCGCTGGCGCACCGCGCAGCCCACAGAGGCACGCTGTCGCTGCCTGCATTCGGATTTCGCATGTACAAACCTATGTGTACATGCCAAATTTTGTACTTCATGTATTAATCCACTCAGTCTCAAGTTGGTGTACTAACAGTGAAAGACGATTGTGACGGTTGTTAGTTGTGTGAACAAAGGAACTATTGATGAATATACGAATACGTTTTCGTCATAAAGGAATAAAATTCTATATCCAGCAGAAGTTGATCAGATGTACAGTGTGTCATAACAGTAATCAACGCAGAAAAGCAATTGAAAATCGCGAGCCTGCAAAGAAATCAAAAAAATAACAATGTTCATGACAAAAGTGAAAATGATCTCCATGACTGGACAAAGTTACGAGTTCTTCCATAAGTTATTGGGTATAAAGAAAAGGACCCGCTCCGTCGCCAAGATTCTCGATGAAGCCGCAAATGACAGTGATTTCATCAAGTTAGCCATCAATAATCGTGATTTTGAAATGATCAAAGATATCCTCGATCACCTCCTCGAAGCTAAAGTGAACATCGTCAACGTACGCGATCGTCAAGGTCTTACGGCGATTCATCGTGCAGCGCACGATTTTGATCGCGAAACTCTCGAATTTCTCCTCGATTACTGCGACGACGTCAATCAAGACGATGGAAAAGGATTTACGCACTTCCACGCAGCTTGCATGGCTGGGCATGATAAAGCAGTGCAGAAGTTTATAGATCAAGGCGTTGATGTGAATCTCGAGTGTGATTGCAGATTTGGACATTGCACTCCGTTGGACCTGGCTGTTATCTGTTGTCGAGTCAACATAGTTCAGAAACTTTTGGAACACGGCGCTGACTCGAATGTCGACGCCGAAGGCAAAGAATCAACGCTAACTTACTTATTTAAAAGTGTTGGTACACCGGATCGTCCCAGACTAGAAATTCTACAGCTTCTTCTTCGATACAATTGCGACATCAATGTCAAAAACTGCGAGAACGCTAGTGCATTGCATCTGGTACTCTATTCAAGCGACCTTCTGTGGCTAAATTATCCTGAGCACTATAAAAAATTTCCCTTCGGTCCGTGCGCTGAGATAATTGAGTTGTTATTGAAAAATGGGGCTAACGTGAACGCTAAAGATTTTCGGGGTAATTCACCCTTGCAACTTGCTATCAATAGTTTGAATTACGATGCAGTGTGTACATTTGTACAGAACGGTGCCGATTTGCGTGACATAAACTTCGACATTTTTGAAGATATTTTTGGCCGACAGAATAAAACGCCGTTTTTACCTTATTTGGAAATGACGCAAAACCTCCTAGGCATTATTGACCTTTTGAATAGTAAGAAATTTACAATCAATGCATCTATGCATCTTAAAGTGCTGGATTTGCTCATAACTAGCGATGCTTATATCTACTCAGCGTTGACTATCTCAAGATGGCATGAATTATACCGTTGTCCAAGAGGTTTTTTACAAGTTAAAAATTTGATCCAGTACGAAGATGTCCAAACTGAGTCTGGCATTAAAAAGAATATGATAAATTTTCAATCATATTATTTGTCTCATTGGAAAATACTAGAATATATTGATATTCACCTTACAGCTGTTCATTTTGGTAATATGTACGTGCACACAGGAATGCATGAATTTCTTCTACAAACTTTGAAACAAACTTGTTTCAGAGACAATCTTTACAGTCAATGGGAAGAAATCGTTAAAGAGATAAATAGTGCAAGAACAACAATGATAAGTGATCAAATATCAATTCTAGATATTTGCACATCTGCTTCTGAAAAGATGTATAAACTTATAGGAAATTTGAACTACTCTTCAGTAGTAAATTCATCAGATTTCCAGGAAAAATTTCCTTACATAGGAGAAATTATAAAAGGATATATAACCAAAAGTTTAATTAAAAGATATATCAAACTTACAGCTGTAGAATGTTTGCAACAATTATCGCTCCATTGCCAGGTACAATTACCAGATCTCTGTTGTGAAATTATCATTAAAAATTTAGACAAACATGATATAATGTACTTATGTTCTGCAATTGCTTAAATTATATATTTTTTGCCACTACTTTATGCTGCTGTGATCAAAAAATCTTATTGGTGTTGCATAATGATAATAATAAAAGTGAATTAAAAATTGTTATAGCATCTTAATAGTCAGTTTTCATGAAATTAGTTAAGAATTTTGCGTTTGTGTACTTATAAATATATTATTAATATATTTTATTTATATTGGAATATAATTTGTTATTTAACTAATGTAACTCATTAAAATATTTTCTCAAATTATATTATTGTATTTAATTAATTTTTAAAATTTTTCTCAGCTTGTTGTAATATTATCCAAAAGAAAAAGGATTTGATCATATTCAAACCAAAAAGTTTCGTAATTTTATTTCAGAACATGTAAATTTAGTATTTGTTTAATGTAATCAACAGGTATGATGTGCCAACCGGTAGGAGCTCTCACAATTGGAGCCATTTCTGGAGTAATCAGTGTCCTCGGCTACAAACATCTCACGGTAAATAATAATTTTATACAAAATCAAGACCAAGATGCAATGAATTTTATCAATATTATTAAATTGAAAAAATAAACGTTCAATTATTGTCCTTGTGCTCAGCCGTGGATGCAAAACCGATTGCGAATCCACGACACATGTGGAGTTCACAATTTGCACGGCATGCCGGCTGTACTTGCCGGTTTATTCGGGGCTTTGCTCGCTGGCTTGGCTACAGAGGCAGATTACAACTACGCTCTATATGAGGTGCAGCGGCAATCATTAAATTTATGCTCTTCTCAAGATCATAGCAACTTTTGAATTTCCTTTTGCAGATATTTCCAGCACGAATACCGAGCTTGGGACAGAATCTTACGGAAATCAACAACAGCTATCAATTGTCCCTGCGACCTGGGCCGAATCGTACGGCGGGCATGCAAGCTTCTTATCAATTACTCGCGTTGGCCGTGACCCTCGTCGTCGCCATTGTTTCCGGATTGGTAACCGGTAAGTTTTGAAACAACGATTTCCAACGAGATATTTGTCATCGATGAATTAAACGAAGACCAACATAGCTTTTCCGTTCTCAACAATAATGTTTACAGCTGATATGTGTGATTGATTTTTTTTCCAGGATTGATATTACGCTTGCCATTGTGCGGCAGCCTGACGGAAGAGCAAAAGTTCAACGACAGCGTGAATTGGGAAATTGAGTCGGAAGATGAAGTTCAAAAAATGTCCAACGCTAACAAGGACGAAAACTCTCAATCAGCTGAAGTAGCTATGGGTCACATCTAATCCAATATTAATTGTGCGCCACGAGATAACTCGATTCATAAAAATCATTGCGAATATTTGTTAAGGTTTTAATGTAATATCAGATTATGAACTAGATAACAAAAAAAATCAAATTACCTAATTCAAGATTGTACAGTATTTAAAAATGATTTTGTATAATGAACTATACAGAGTAATCAAAAATTGTAGTATTTATAAATTTTATTATTTTATATAAATTCTCTATTAGCTCTTTACGATTTGTACAATAAATATAATAATTTAAGAAATAGCACTGCTTTATGATTGGAATTAAACCAAAGGTTATTTTGAGCACTTAAATTTAATAAATATTTCTGTAAATGTATAAAAGCCTCAGCCCATTACCACATATCATGTTATTGCCATCAAATCATTTTACAAGATATAAATTACAACATGTATAATAATGGTAACAAAATCAATCAAGTAATATCAAAGTCCCTTGGGAAATAAGTCTTTTTTTTAAAACCAAAATTGCATTAGAAGAATTCATAGTAACAACTCAAATATGCTTTATTCATTGTCAATATAACATTATAATTAAACATGCATCTATGAATACAATATTATTATATTTGAGTATAAAAATTTGATGAAGACATACACAAATAATCAACTGCTAACATTTGCAGTTTTTTCTTACAATGCATCACCAATTTATCTAAATACTTATCTAATTATGCATGATAAACATCATTAAAAAATTTAACAATAATAATTGTCCGGTGTTTCAAAATTATGGAAGGACATTTCGAAAACATATTTAAGTTAATTATTTCTTATAATAAAAGCTTTTGTTTACTAAAAAACATTTGACTTCTTTGAAAAAAAAAACAGAGAAAAACACAATAAAACTTTTTGACATGTACAACATAATTCAACTTCTAATTTTAAGAGTCAACAGAAAAGAACTTTTTTTGTAAAAATTGTACATTTGATACACTCAACATTCATTGCAAATACAAAGGTATTGATAGAAATTGGAATCAAAATGAACCGATTTTTCGTCTTTCACCTACGATTGATTTTTCCAAGTATATAATAAGTAATAGAATAATATTTGAAGCACAAAACTGATGCGAAATTTAATGGTCGAATTCCATTGTAAAGTTAATATAGAAGTATTATAAAACAGTAGCCAATATTATAAAGTGCTCATTGTTTATAATCAGGTGGTTATAAAGTTAATTTTGTATATGTTGCACTAGCTCAAAAATATAATGACTTATTCAAATAAAATTTCCTTTATTTTTTATATGAAAGAAAAATGTACCAATAAAAGTATTTCAATTTAAAACATAAAGATAGGTGGCCTGGCACATCTGATTTAAGTGAATTGCCATTGCTTAAAAGTTTTGAGCTGTGTCTGTCATTATATGCAAACAAGCTAGCAAACAAAAAATAATTAATTAATATTTTCTATTTCATCAGAGCATGTACCACAGCCTTGGCATTGAGGGACTTCAAATCCGTGTAAGTTTGGCCTGTTCCAACAAATACAATTGGTTGACCAGTGATATAAGTCATTGAAATTGCTGCTCCAACCTGCAGAAAACAAATTTTTTAACATTCTGAATATTTGTTATTTATAAGATTGAAACAAAATTTGCGCGTCTCGGATTAATTGGATGTGCGGTCAATCGTTAATACGGTGATAACTGTAATTTTTTTTTTAGAAATTCTAACCATAAATGATAGTAAAAAAAAAGGAATAATTTTATCGCGTATAAAGAAAAAAAATTGCAATGAAAATATATTTTTGTATGCAAACCCAATGCTTTTAATAGTAATGATTACATTTCGTTAATAAGTTAAGTACGCAATATTTGACGGAATTACGGTCATGAACTGTCGCAGAGCTTCGAACTCGTAATTTTTCACGTTTATTTTTGTCCGATACTTAGGTATGCTAAAACTCAATTTTGACACTGAATACCAAGAAATAACTGCGCGGAAGCACATGGATTCGATTTTGTTTGCTTTAGTCGGCATTAGGTTTTAAAAAGAACCAGTATTCTCGATCGTTTTTGGATTAATCGAAGGTAGATTTTCTAATGAAATGGCTAACTTGGAATCTTTAAATCTAGTTTATGTCTATTTAAAATCTGATATGTGACCATGCTAATTAAAAAGATCAATTGATGAGCTAATATTCATATTAAAAAGATTCAAATTCTTCCATTCTTATTAGGTTATGTGTAATTTTCCAAATAAATTTTGTAAAAACCAACAATTTCTGTTGACTCTCACAATAAAAGGCCATATTAAAAACGAGTAATAGATTTTATTTTTAAAATAAATGTTTCAGATTATTTTTCAACATGCCTAAACATCCAGCAATAAAAGCTCCTACTCCAGCTCATAGTTCATCGAAACAAAAAATGAAACCTAATCTATCAAAACTGGCAAACACAGCAAATAAAATGACATCGCAGAAAAAATTTCATAAAAATCTTCGTGTCATATTAAAGGGTATGATGTTTGGTGACCTCAGACCTATTTCAACAGATCCAGAACTTGATCCACCTGCAGATGCTTGCCACATTTGCTGGCAATCAGGACATACCAGAATGACTTGTAAACATCCAATTAAAGGAATTTTTTGCAATAATTGTGGTAGAAAAGGTATTGCAATCAATGATTGCCCAAGATGTGGCCAAAAATACCAAGAGTACCAAAATAAACTTAAAGAATCAAGAATAATTGAATACGGAATAAGCATGCCTAATCGTCCTAACTTTTACCCCAAAGAACCAAAATCTCTTCTAGATAATAAACTCATACAATGGGCTTCAAACGAAAAATCTCGAGCATCTTTGAAAAATCAGCTTCAAAGATCTTGGAATAAATCCAATGAAGTTGTATCATTACCATTGATTAGACAAGCTGAGTGGATAACAGAAAATTGGACTGAACCACCAAAAGAAGATTTTAGTTCATTTAGAGTAAATCAAACAAAGCCAGTAGCAACGATTCGTGAAAATAAAAATAATGATTGGAAACATGAAGATAATCACAATAATAAATGGTTGATTAGTAATGCAAGCAATGGTAGCAGACTACAAGTTGGTAAAAAACAAGTATGTTTTGATAATAGGCCTCGATCTCCATTGCCAATGAAAACTAAGCAAGGAAATGGTACTAGTGTATGGGATCGAATTGAGAAATATCCCAATAAGCAAGAATTACAAAAAAATATTCATGATCAATATGACCATAATTTTATGTACAACAAATCAGATGAACAGTATGCATGTGATGATTATAGCGGAGATAGTGAGTTCTTTAGATCATCTAATGATCAAATTAATGAGTATTCCAATCAAAAAAATATTGAAGATCAAAAACATTTTGTAAGAAATGACAGAGGTGATAGATACCAAAATACTCTAAACACACTCTCACACAGTGATGTTAGAATTAATAATCATAGAAGCAGTGAAAATGATACTGACAGAGCTGAAAAAAAAATTGCTTCAGGCTCAGTATCTGGTATTAATGAAAGCAGATTAAATGATGCTTTAAAACTTGCAGAAAGTTTAAAACATTTGCCTATTGAAACTCAAAATGCTGTTTGGAGAGCAGTATTTCCTGTTACAGATTAATGCAAAAGTTCAAAAAAATTCTATGTAGTATATAGAATTCACCTTCAATAAGTTATTATCTAGTATATAAAATTATAATCATTATAATAATTTAATTTATACTTTTCAATTATTTATGTTTTTTTATTTTTTTTTTTTTTTCAATGTATATTTGGTAGAAACTTTTTGAGATTACCAGTAAATCACCAAACTGTTATGATTATTATTAGGTTCTAAAATTAACATGACGAAATTTGCTAAATATTTATGATTCAAAATCAAAAACCTTTAGATTATTTTTGCATTTTTTGTAACTATTTTTTTATGATACAATTTTTTGTATAGTTCCAATAAATACTTATTTAAAAGAGTTTTTGTATCTGTTTGTTTTTTTTGTTTTATTCTTAATAAAAAATTAAGATGTTATTTAGATGTTATTTAAGGAAAATTACGTAGAATGAGTTTAAAAAGTAAAGGAAAATACACATGTATATCAATGGACTTTATACATACCTTATCATCAATAGTATCAAACTTCGTAAGAACAATTCCATCAATCATATGAGGATTAGTTGAGCTGGAATAATCAGCGAGAGCTTGATTGAATTTGACAAGTTGATCAACGGCTTCATTGCCTACAAGAGCTTCACCAACAAAAAGAACAAGATCGGGCTCATTAACCTTGATGAGTTTAGTCAAAGCTCGCATAAGTGGCTCGTTGTCCTGCATACGGCCAGCAGTATCGACCAATACTACATCGAATTTCGAATCAGAGGCATATCGAATCGCCTCCATCGCTATGCCAGCAGCGTCTTTACCATATCCTACAACAGAATAATTCAAATGAAATCTGTAAAATATTTAAAAATGTATGTATATGGGTCATTCTCCTACTTTTTTAGAAAAGTGTGCGCGGCGGTATTTCAAAAAAATCTGAAAAAATATATGTTATTAAACAACATAAAAAAAGACTTTTCCTAAAGTTTAAGCCCGAAAAAAAATTTTTGGAGGTGCCAAGCGACAAATGAGTGTCGAAAAACGTGTTTTTTTTCGCTGTTTTTGGCGGTTTTTGAAAAATTCTACAAGGAAGAGTATTGACTCGTCAGAGACGTGGTCGGGCTCATTTTTTTCGTCTCAAAGAGTACTTTTTGAAAAAAAATTGACCCCGAGGTTTTCGTCGAAAGCC
>CACVKI010142768.1:0-11832 GCA_902732785.1 Trichogramma evanescens | reverse complement strand
CTTTTTTTGAAGGATTTGTCTGTCGTAAGAAGCGTCAAAAACTTATTTTAGGATCCATCGATTAGTTAAAAAGTTATGATTTTTTTTTATGGTTTGGAAAACAGGATTTTTTTGGAAATTTTTTTTTTCGATTTTTTCATGTATATATGAAGGAATGTTTATATTTTTCAATCAGTATAATGTTAGCGGAGCAGTCAAGCTTTAATTTAAGACCAAAAACGTAAAGATTGACCAAATATTAAGCGAATTACATCTTAAAACAAAAAGTTCTATTTTTGGTACGCTATAGAGCAAAAGTGGCCATCTTTTTTTTACATTTTGGAGAGCTCAAACGTGTAATTTTTATATAATAAAGGTAGATTGTCTCAAAACTGCGCTTTATATTATAAAAATAACATATTGGAAAAATTGGTTTATAACTTCCCTTAAAACAATTGAACTGGTCTGAAAATCCAGTTCATTAAATATTATTCTGTGAAACAAATTTTAGCGACCATCAATAACTGCGTTAATAAATTGCAACGCGAAGAATTTCAGTTTTGTATCCTTTTTGCCTAAACCAAATGCGAGTCTTCGCCATAGATTTGTTAATTTAGCGTGCTATCTTCGTCTATTTTCTCGCGGTAGATCGACTGTCGGAGAAAAAGAAAAATAAGATGAAAAGCAACGCAAAGGACGGAGAGCTAGAGTGCGTCCGGGAGTCGCCTGTTGCTAGCAACCCTTGGGCTATGCCGCCGTTGCAGTTGGCAGCCTCTCCTACGTATACTTTTTGGAGCCAGTTGGACTCGTTGTTGCGGTTCATCCAAGACTACTGCCGCAGCCGCCACCACCGTAGATGTATCGCGTTCGTTTGTTTCTGCTCCTCCTTCTAGTGTTCGCGTAGGCCTTATGTACCAAAGGAATGCGCTCGCTTGTTTGCCTTCGTTTTGTCTCTCTCCGCTTCTCTCGATCGCCGTATGAACTTTTCTCTGTCTTTATAGCTCTCTCTCTCCCTCTCTCTATCTCTCTTCTCAATTCTTCTCTCAATGCAAGCGAGTAAGCATTGACAATTCGGCTCGAACTTAAAAGAAGTAGAACTAAGGTGACGACTTTCTGTATCTTTAACTGATGATACGATTTTCGTGGCCATCTGATTGATTGTCCGTTTGCGCCTTTTTATCGCGTCATTGATACTGGGTGCTGCAGCTGATCTTTTTTCAAGGCAAAATGTAGGTTCGGTCGCGATTGCTCTGTTTATAGATGCGATCTACAATATGATGAATTGTTATTGAATCTGACTCATAGCTGACATGATATCTCGCGAACACGTAATCACAGACGTTTTTTGTCTCCTTATTCAGAAGCGATACCAAAAAAAAATAAAATCTTTAGACAATCGGTTTCTCATTCTATCATTAATAGAAAAAATACGCGCATTTTGAATACTTATTTACAAACTCTTTGTAGTTATGGTTACACAGAAAATACTTTTTTGTTACATCGATAGTTGCGTACAAAATCATTTGTTATCTGTTTTTACTGCATATAAAATCATTAACATGATGATTCCAAACTTGAATAAACGTTACAAACTTTATGCTTTCAAGTTTGCATTTTATTAGATTTACCTCGCTTTGCTGGAAAATTTCTCGAAATAGTAACAATTCTAATCAACAACTTCTCGTCGAATCAATCACCTGATATAAATACACTGCAACTTTTCTTTGTAGAAAAAAGCTCTAATCTTGAAAACTTTCTAAACCTTCTCTCTGCAGGTCATGTGCAACTCTCTCTTTCTGCCTCTATCTCCCTTTTTCCCTCCAGTTCTCTCATTTTCTCTTCTACATCGTCTATTTTCCCGCGCCCTGTCTTCTCGTTCTTTTTCCCCTTTTTCTACCCTCTCAGTTTCTAGAAAAGGACAATTTCATCGCGGTCGGAAGCAGAAAAAGGTAACGGTTGTCATGGGCAACACCAGCTCACGACTGGAAAACTCTTGTCGCCGGATATATATAAGCATCAGAGGACGATTGCTAGAAGGAGAGAGTGAGATGCTGGAGTAAAGTTTGGCCCGGATGAAAGAGGACCCAGAGATACTGCTACTGATGCTGCGACGGGGAAAAATTCAATCCACCGTTAAGGGAGGTGGTGCGTTGCTGCAGGCTCGCTATTTTTCTCGCTCCTTCTTTGCGAAAAGAAGGAACAAAAAGAAAACGAAAACTAAATTAGTAGAATAATATAATAGTACCGTTTTCAAAATGCAAAATAGATATACAAAAGTAATTGAAGTCTAATTACAAAAAAGTGCGATCGAAAAAAAAAAATGTAGATTAACGCGATTCTCGCACTAGAGCTTCAATTGTAAGTTATCTGAATATCTTGGAATATAACTACACGTATATGTGTAGAAACTTTTCAAGAAAGTATAAAGTTGACAATAAGAAGAGACAGTTTGTTTCCAAAGTTAGGATAGTGGTAAGGTAATGCACCTTTTTACATGTTTTTCTGTACAACTTTTTATTCAAAACAAACTTTTAAAAAAAAGCTAGCCTTGAAGTTTGAGGTAGAAATAAAAAAGTTCATGTAACTCTTTAATTGAAAATGTCTTGATATTACAGCTCAATTTTAATTCAAATTGTGAATGTGATTTCGGTGTTTCTCTTTTGATAATTTTGGCTCAAAACTATGCTTTTAAGCTAAAACAAACTATCATCTCTGAGCCGAACGAAAACGTTGGATGTAGCAAATCAGACATATATTATCTAGGTCTAAGAACGCATTCGAATGGAAAGAAAAAAAATCTAATGAGAGAGGCCGAAAGAACAAGAAACGAAGTCGACGACTAGAACGATATAGATGGTTATGTCCCGTATATTTACGGGTGGGGGCAAGCTAGTGTAGGGTGAAAATCTAACTCCTGGCGCCAATTTGCCGACTACCCATGTTTTTCCTTCGATGATAGTAATACAGAAAGAGAAAGACGACGCGTAGTAGTCATAGGACACACTTTAGTCAATGTAATTTATGTGGTTTCCGCCTTCAAATAAAGATACATCTATGAGACCCAAATATACGAAATCCTGATTATTTCGAAATGAAATCCTTTGTGAGAGAAAACGAAGCGCATATTTATTAAAAATATAGTCCAACTCATAAATGTAACTCACAAAGCTTTATAAATTTTATGTGGACGAAAAGCGTTTCGTTTGGTGTCCCTGGTGTTACGAATTCGTGTTCTATTTCTCGAATAAATTTAAATAAAGGCACCGTTATTTGAAAAATTCAAATGCAACAAAGCTTCCCTTCTTTCCCATTCTAGTTTTGATCCTTTTATTTTTAACTATTAGGCAATTAGAAAGTTAGGATCTTCTGAATACATGTTGATGGCTATAGACAACTATGCCTCGCTCGTCCGATTATTTTATGATTATTCGGTAAAAACGCATTTACAAACTTAATCAGAGCCAAAGAAACACTATTTGGACGTAGGCAAAATATTTTGATTGGGTTTGCAGTGTTTTTAGGTATTTTTTACATGATCACGACTTACCGCTATTTTTTCATGGCAGCTGCTGTTCTCTGAATAGCTATCAATTTTCTTCGCTTTTCTGCTATTTTTGTGAACATTTTGCAAAGTTTCACGAAATAATCGATCTTGATTGTCTTATGCGCCGTTTAATTTTTTATAATTTTCCACTGTAAATGCCTATTGTGCAAATATACGTCATTAGTTTTTAGTACGGTTATACGAGCGAAGGCGAGCTTACGCATCGCGTACAGCGTTATCCTGCTAGCATAGCACATTTTCACTGGCGCTTGTTCTAGCAGCAACGAGGCTTTTCCCCGTATATAAAGAGAAATTTTCAGCTCTGGCACCGTAGCATTTTGCGAGCTTGCAATTCCTGGGTATAACGCTTTGCCAGCAGGATTCCACGTGTATGCTGCGCGCTACTGTCGTATTTTTCAAAGAAAAGGAGCCATCCGGAAAACTGAACTAGAGTGTGTTTTTCTTTTTTTTTTTTTTACTTCTGCAAGCACAGAATCGTTCGCTTTTGTATTCATCGATTTCATATTTGACTGTAAGGAATATTGGAAATTTTCATATGTGATTGTTGTATGTATGTATTTTCATATAATTGCAATTCTTTGATTAAAATTAAAGATATGAAATGATTTTTCAGTGCCACACATCTTTTTCTCGCAAATCTACTAATCATTTATATGAAACAAAAATGGAATAGTTTTAATTTAAACATTTGAGTTAATCTTAATAAAGTATCGTAAACGACAAATGTTTGAAGAACATACTCATGCAAAATTAACACTGACAGCCATGACTAAAAATATAGGCTTGCAATGATTTGCCGACTTATAGGCCTGCTTTGCTGATCATTTCTATAACCTGATGCAAAACACCCTCTCCCTTCTGATCTCGTCTCCTTGTTCCTCTTTCGTTACCTCCTCTCTTTCTAATTTTTTTTCTCTTTTTTAACTTCTCCTCTTCTCTTTTTCTCTGTCTCTCTTTCTCGCGCGCGCTCTTCTGATTACCTTTTTCGTTTTTCTCCAACTTTTCTCCCTTCTCTTTTCTATGCTATATTCATCTCTTTTTTTCTCTCGACGAGTTCCCTTTTTTTTTACAGCTGGACTTGCACCCCGGCAACCCCGGGCTACACGCGGATCGCATGGAATTTTAGCGCGCGTGCGCGCTTGGCGCCGGTGTGTATACTGTATATATATATATGTATATATACATACAAAACTGTACACCAACTACACAGTGCACACACATGCATTCACTTGCACACACACATACACACAATCATATATATATCCTATACATACATGTATGGGGAGAGAGATAGAGAGATGAAAGTGTCCTGCGTTGCTCGCTGTTGGCTACTACTCCCGCCTTGACGTTGACGAGAATGACGAGTAGAGCGCGAACGAATGCTTAGGCATTGACAAGGTTGGAATGTAGCAGCGGTTCTTTTTTGTGACATTTACAAATCGGTATGACGACGCGTGCTGCACAACTGCACACGCACATGCGTAAAGCAATGGTTCACCTGGTCGTATGGTATTCCGTTGATGCGTTGAGATTTTCTGCCACAGAATTGCACAGCTTTATCGACATGATTTATGAAGATTTGAAATTTATATGTTTGTCGGTTAGCCATTGACAACTCAGAACACGAGCTAATCGTGAGTCGAACCTGTCAATTTTTTTTTATCTGAAGTTGAAACTCTGCTTTTTTTTCTTTATTTCAGCTTCTTTTTTTATTTTACGAAAATAATTACAAAAATGTTGGCATATTATTTTCATTCTTTCTTCTCAACCACCGAGAGAAATTACTGTCAGAATGAAAATTAAAAAAACAAAATGAAAGTTTACCACGCACATAAACATGTAACTGAGCGTACAGCAGTCGGAAATTGACGCTACACACACGGGTCAAGTTTTCTGTCATGTGAAAGTAGAAATCTGTCTGTAACCAGTTCATGGCCAGTCATCGTCGTTCGTCGTTCTCGTCTTCAGTCGCTCGCGCATAAGCAAGAGCACACAAGCATACATGCTGCAGTACGCATTGTCTGAGCATCGCAAAATCAAACAGCCTTCGGCGATTCACATTTTTGTTCTGTCTATAAACTTCTGATCTTCATTTAAAATGATCATTTTTATTTATGCTTCTGACATCCAACGTTTCATTTGTCTAACTTTTCTTATAATTTTAATCGTAAATTGGGTATTCTGCTATGATAAATTTATTTCTGATTATAAAAATTCTGTGAATTTTAATTTAACTATTTGTTGTCCATAAATTTTATAAAATTAACTGGCAGACTGGTTACAAATAAATGTATAACTGATAGTACTGAACCAATTTTTTAAATTATGAATTAAATAATATTTTATATTATAAAATATCGAAATTTCAATCTTTTGCTCGTGATATTTTTATGTAGAAATAAATAATAAAAAAATGAACTAGCTTACAGATCCAAGCTTATGTAGCATAACGTTAAAATACATGCATTTTTAAAAGGTACGAAATAGAGTACGGAGGAAAAAAAAGAAAAGAAAAAAAAGAAATCTGTAAGGTAGAGAGAGCGTTTGCTGGTGCAGTACGCGGGGGCTGAAGAGGAAAAGGAGTATGAAGACTAGGAGGAGGACGAGAAGGGAGGGAAGGTTTTGCGAGCAGACGAGAGAGAGAAAGAGAGAAAGAAAAGTAAAAGCAAAAAAAGATGAGGTGCGCGCGGAGCAAGGGAGCTCCAGAAGGAGAGACACACGCGGCAAACAATGGGAACGCGTGCACGTCCTCCTCTCTCTCTTGCTCTCACTATTTTCTCTCTTATTTCTTTATTTTTCTCAACTCTCTATCTCTCTTCTTCTCTCACCATTCGACGTCTCGTGTTTTTTTTTTTTTTGCTTTCTCTCTCTCTCTCTCGCTCTCTCCCACTTTAGTGCAAAAGAGTAAAAAAAGAGCAAAAAAAGAAGAGACTCACTGGTCGGCTGAGAAGAGGATAGCGCGAGTTAGATATATATATATACATGAGAGCGAATATATACATGTATATATAGGTATGGGAAAGACGAAGAACAAGCGATCCTGGATGGTGAGAAGGGGGCAGGCGGGTGAGAGAACGGAAAACAGGTTTTTGAGCCGCTAGTGGGTGGGGTTGGGCGCGCGCGCCACGCTGCGAGAGGGAGAGGAGAAGAGAGAACTGGAATCCTGAGTAGCAGCAACACCGGCATGTATAGGCCGTCGTTTGCGACTGATCCAGAGAGAGAGAGAGATGTGAAGAGAGAAGCCAGCTTGGCGCGACCTTTACCAACTAACATATAGATCACGTCGATGATTTCTCTAACGATTCACACTTTTAAATCGAGACTGTCTCTATTTTTTTGGAGCTTGAGTGTGACTTTGGCATTGTTGGAATGTAATCAGGCGATGGTTACGCGATGGTTTGTCTTCATTTTAGCATTTAAATAGCAAGAGTTCACGTGAAATCATCGTTTTAGGTTTGCATATAGCCGTTTGAAGTTATTTTTATCAACTTTTGATAAAAATGACAGAAATTGCTTATGAATTATGTATAAATTTACACAAAATATATATTATTTTTTATTTGAGGGCGTGGATGACTTTTAATTGACGTGGTTAAATTATATCTAGTTTCATAATTTCTTTATAAACAGTTTCTGATTGAAGTCTGTATTTTTTAGTTAAATTTCATGAAAATTGCTCCAAGGCATGTAATGTCTGTAGATCAAACATGGAAATGACTGGCAACTTTGATATGTCGGTAACTTGTACCGTGAATTCTATGTATTTACCAGTGGAGGCTCCTTTGATAACGAATTTGTAGTTCAGCTGCATTTTTTTAACTGCAATTTTGGAAACTTCTTCAATAAATATATGAATAAATATTGAACTTTTTGCATAAACTATAAAACTCGCATGAAATATAAACTATTATGTTTGAATGGCAAGACAAATTCTCGTAGGTCAGTGAATGCTCATTACAATAAAGTGCAACAGATGTAAATAAAAAAAAAGGGATCAAAGATAGAAATAACGTTACTGAGTTTTGCTAAGCTCACTTAGCTGGTACGAAAGGAGTGACGAAATCGACGAGTGTCCCAAGGGCATTGTCCTGTCTTCTTCTTGAAGCTCACTTACTCTCTTTCTTCCTCCTTTCTTATGTTCTCGTGGGCTTGTACTGTCTGTTCTCTTATGTACCGAAAAAGAAGAGAGAAAGAGAATAGACAGAAAAGCTGAGAATCGTATACGAACATGAAAAGTCCAAATTGGAATTTACTCTTTTGTCCATAACACTAGCTTTAGGTACTCTGGTAACCGCTACTTTCTGCAGCCTCGACTGATGCACGTGTGCGTTTCTATCTGCGTGTACATGCGTTTGTGTATATACTCAATAAACAAGAGCAAAGTTTAGAGAGTATTCTCGACAAACAAACTTTTCTGCTATGGCTATACATACGTCGAGGAAACTTTTTTAATTATGTATCCTCTCTCTTTCCCTACTGTCAGTCGCTACTATCGTTGGCCGAACTTGCAGCTGCAGAAAGCTCGAAGCCCCATTTAAGATCACGCCTAAGAGTTATGTACAGTGATATGCATTTCGAAAGCTACAGAGTGGGCTAATTGTTGCGTAATCGAGGTATACTTCATTTTACTTCGAGCTGCCTGTCTCTTCTTTCGAGATGCAAACTTCACTTTTGAAGCCCTCGTAAAATATGAGGATGAGTTGGACATCTGGTCGATCTTTTCACGCTACTTGATGAATTGAAACTTTGAGTATTACATATTTTTAGATTCTTGCTTCGCATCCAGACTATTAATAATGTTATAAGCCCTTAGAGTTCCTAATCAATCGCAATTCTATCTGAATGTTGCAAACTCTAATGTAGCTATCTAGTTTATGCTATTGCTCTGCTCAAATCTACCATAATTGAGTTAATTATTACAGTCACAATGTTATGTAAAACTGCAAAAGCGGAATGCTACGTTTGTTTACGTCAGTATAGTATGGTTTATAAAAATGTTTAGGATATGAGCCTGATTATCGAAGCTCAGTAAGAAATAATTGAAAAATTATAATCTCCTAATTGAACCTAAAATATTTCTATGTAAGCGAGATGTTTTCTGGCATAAATGATAATGTCCAGCTTGTCGTGTTTCAATAATTTCTGGCGTCGCTCGCATTGTCTCTTCAAAGTATCCGGCCAACACACAATCTGTATGGGTTGAAACACCTTATAAATGAAAACGACAAAAAAGAAGCAACAGCTCGTCAGCAGCAGCAACAAAAGTAGGAGCAATACAAGGGACGAATTCAATCCAACTTGTCTTCCATCATCACAACTCGGCCGCATCGCGCGTGTACACGGTGCACACGGGGCCCTGGTTATTCATGCCGCTGGTTCGCTACGTTCATATACGTATACACATACTCTTTATATATACGTGTAGAGGTGTCTATATAGCAAAGGATGGTGGTGGAGGCAGCAGTGGTGGTTGTTCTGACTCACCCTCTAGCTCGCTTTCTTTCTCTTTCAGTGAGTAGAACGCGTGGGTGGTCGAGTCGCACTGTGTGTGTATATACATGTATATACGTACACATTCATAGTGTATATGGCATCGCAAGCGCAGGTTGCGTAGTAGCTACGACGTCGAGAGCAAACGAGAGAGAGGTAGAGATTACGAGAGGGTGGGGGCGAGATATTGATCAAAACCTACCCTGGCACCCACCAACTCCTCCCCCAAGCTTTCTCTCTCTCTCTCTCTCTCTCTCTCTCTCGCTGTAGCTCGTCTCTCCCACACCCCTACTCAGCCGCCCGGTCGAGCGCAGCAGAGGCAGGGTCGGTAATAGTAGCAGTAGCAGCAATAGTAGTAGTCATAGTAGTAGTAGTTGTAGTAGTAGCAGCAGCAGCTGCAGCAGTAGCAGCAGCAGTGGCTCTCAACGTCATTTTCGAAAGCTCTGCGTACAAACCATGAACAGTCGCTGCACTTCGCGTTGTCGTCTTATATGCATTGTCTCCACATCATCGTTGTCATCATCGCGCGTAGATATATGTACCCCATGCACACACATACATATATACACGGTTAACGCTGCATAAAAAAAAAAACAAGAAATAAGAGAGGGATCAGAGTTGCGAAAAGATTAGGATGCATGGAGGTCGACAAATTATAATGATAGGTTGCTGCTGTTGTACGGGTATCTTATTCGTATAAGAAGTTCAACTACGCTTATACATATGCATAAATGTATTAAAAAACTATTCACAAGGCGTTTTAAACTGAAAGATGGTAATTCTACATCTATACATGCATATCGAACTGACTTTAATACCCAGACATCAGCGTTCATTCCCCGTACGTAGATTTGTTCTTGTTGCAGTCACTGCTATCCGCTGCAAGGGGAGCTTGATATGCAAGTACTTATATATACGTTTATATACGTATATACGCAATTGCCTATCCTCTCGTCATAGCCGTCAGTGTTACCGCCACGCCGTCGTCGAAGCACGTCAATACATCAGAAAGATGTTACGTTTTGACTCGCTCGACTTTTGACTTAGTAGGCTACAAAACTAAGACTTGGTCTACAAAATTTCCGTAATTCATGTTTTATCCTTATCATGTATCCAATAATAAGGCGCATTTAAAAAAAAACAAATACATTACAATATTATAAGAATTTATATTATTTATACACATCACATCTCATTTACCTGATAAATAATCTTTTACATATGCACGATTGATTGAATTTTTATGTCATAATATTAATTTTATTTTATTATATACCAAACTTCATTATAAATTGTTCTACATGAAAATTAAAATATAATGTACTTATTCCTTTTTTCGCGTCTATAATGAAATGCATACCTCGTTTTCATAATAACAATACAAATTTATGATGGTATTGTGCATGAAATAGTTATTTATGCAGCAAGTGCCCAGAATAGTAATTTATAGCACTGCGTGGCATAAGTTCACATCTATGGCACGTTTTTCGGTGGCATAAGTCGCACTTTCTGGTACCGCAAAGTGAGGTTAGCGCATGAGCGTATGCGAGTGTGATGCGGACGCCGCGGTGCCAGAATGTGCGACTTATGCCACCGAAAAGCGTGCTATAGATGTGAACTTATGCCACGCAGTTCTATAATAGTAGTTTACATACCAGCGGCCCGAAAGTAGCATTTTCCAGCCGCTGCACTAAACGGAATATTGCTATTTTCGGGCCACGGGGTATGTAAAATAGCATACCGGCCTAGGACAGTAATATACTATTTCGATACAAGGGCCATAAGTAACACTTTTGGGCATGGCATAGTTTAGGGCCCGAGCGTAGCGAGGGTCCTAATAGCTGGGCCGAAAAGTGTCCCCAATGGCCCGAGTATCGAACAACATTTTATAGTACTATGCTAAGTTCACATTTATGCCCCCTTTTCCGAGCCATAAGTCGCACTTCTGGTAGCGCGAAGTGAGGTTAGCGCACGAGCGTATGCGAGTGTGATGCGAACGCCGCGGTGCCAGAATGTGCGACTTATGCCACAGAAAAGCGTGCCATAAATGTGACCTTATGCCACACAGTGCTATAAAACATTTTTGTACACACTGTGCGCAAAAAGCTGGACAGGTGTAGCACACTAGTACATTATGATACTAGTGTTCTAGCAACGCTCTCTGGCACGGAGTAGTTTCGCTGCGCTCGGGTCCTAATAGCCGCGTCAGAATATGTTCGCTATGGCTCGAGTATCATACTCGATTTTATAGCACTGTGCTAAGTTCACATTTATACCCCCTTTTCCGAGTTTCTGGTACCGCAGAGTGAGGTTGGTGCACGAGCGTAGCGAGTGTGATAAGAACGACGCGGTGCCAGAAAGGGTGACTTCTGTGAACTAAAACATATTTCTATACATCTTCTGAATATTATGTTCTTTTGTTTGTTTCAGGTAAGCAATAAAAACTGTTCAAATTTGAGAAATTCGTTAGTATACTTCACAGGTTGGTTAACATTCTTTATATCAATTTACTAGATGGTTTAAACGCCCTCCGCGCGAGTCAATTTTTATTCGTGTTTTAAGGTTAGTTTAAGATTCACAAATAGTAAGTTTCAAACACGCTTCGCGCGCGTCAATTTTTTCATTCGTATTTTGAGGTTAGTTTAAGATTCAGAAATAGTAAGTTTCAAACGCGCTTCACGCGCGTCAAGTTTTTCATTCGTGTTTTGAGGTTACTTAAGTACTAACTGTCTGTTGACAGTTAGCAGCGCAGGCGCTCGTATCGAGTCGGCTCACGTCGGGCGTCGTCGTCAGTGTCA
>CACVKI010142764.1:0-23277 GCA_902732785.1 Trichogramma evanescens | reverse complement strand
AACCATTTCACCGAAAATAAAATAATTTGAATTTTCAATGATTTTTTCTGAAGGCCTGAAGCACTCAAAAAATCTGAAAAAATTCAAGATTGTTTAGATTGTTGAAAAGTACCTTCATGAATTTTTTCAGATTTTTTAATTGCTTCAGGGCTTCAGAAAAAATATAGATCGAAAATGGACGTTTATATCGGAAGTGGGGGGTAGGAAGGGGGAGGGGGTCTAAAATTTTGGTTTTGGGACCCTTTTATGATGTACTATAGCATACCAAAATTTCAGGAAAATCCGTGAACCTCGTCCGCAGGTTTATTTGAAAAATTCTGAATCTGACCCATATATTTTTTCGATCAACCGCAGCAACACGTGCCATAACGTAACATCGTGTAAGGTGTCTTAATCGAGCGTAATCAAACGGTATGTGCTGCTATAGCGCTGAACTAGTCTGCACCGTATAATACGTAAAATGCAAAATACACCAATGCTCGCGTCTTGTAATAAGCAAACTTATACTATAATATACCTCGTTCGTTTTTATCCTTATGCAATGATTAATGCATTTCATCCGCAACATAAGCCACCGTCGCCGTCCCGATCGCTTATCAATCTGTTCGACCACAGTACAACGTGTGCAGTGCGTGCACCGATTGTCGTTATAAGTATATACACACATACTTACTTGCTGTGTGTGTGTATCTGCATAGTCTATAGGAAGTCGCTAAAAAAACTACTCTGCGAACGCTGCTAAAAATGCTCCGATTCTTTCGATGTATAGGCAGTGCAAGCGTTAAGTAAAAAGAAAAAAAGACGCAAAGCCATTTGTCTTCTGGCTCTCGCCGAGGCAACGGTTTTATTATTATTATTATTATATATATACGGCTGATATACATTTCGCTCATTGTCGATTTTTAATTATGATTTTATCGGTTCGTTTATCCGCTCAAATTGCCCAACTATAATAATATCATTTATGACTGTATCATAGTTCTTTCTCTCTCTACCTCTCGACGGTGCAGCGTATACGCTCAGATCTGCAGCGGCAGCAGCACCGCAGAGATACACATACTTTAATCGACCTCATTCAATCTTTGGCTATGATATTTCTCAAACTCATATTTATATGTATATATCACTGTAACCGCGCGCACTGATAATGTTGAAGAAATATCACTCGCATTAATCAATGGACATTCGCGAGGCAGCTGCAAACACACGTACACACGTACTTACTTACATGTAGTATACGTATCTGGGCACGCGAAAGAATCTTTATTTTGATTTAATTAATAATCCGCGAGTTATTTATAACACGTATACCTTTGCGTGCGCTTTTACCGCGCTCGCACCTACTTTGCGCCCAGATATATCTTCGGCACTGGGCCCCCAGCTCGTGCACGAATTGCCAAGAGAGAGAGAGAGAGATGGAAAAAAGAATGAGCTATCCCGAGAGCCGCGTGCGTGTGCAGTTATAAGCCGCGGCGGCGGCGGCGGCGATTCTATGACGAGAAAAGTCGCGCGAGGAATATGACAAAAAAAAAAGAAGAGGCAGAGAAACTCTCAAAGTGCATTAGCCTCGTGAACTTGATCGCGATACATCTGCGCGTGTAGCGCCTCTAATGTGTGTCTGCGCGTATACATATACGTAAGAGTGCGTTTGTACGTTCATACGTAGAGAGAGAGAGAGAGACACGTAGGAAGCGCAGAAAGCACAAAGTTGTCGACTTGTTTACTGTTATACATATAGAAAGAGAGAGATACTTTTCTAATACAGCCGTACTTGCTATATAACGACGATCGCTTTCTCTCGCGCCAACTCTCGAGCCCTTCGGACTTATATATATCGCGCGAGAACAACGGCAAAAAAAAGGACAGACGAGCGAGGCATGAATCTCGTCGCGGAGCAGCGCGTCGAGGCTTTAAAAGCTGCTGCTGCTGCTGCTGCGCCCGTATAATAATGGTTGGACTCGGGAGTCTCGCTCGACGCCGATCGCTAATTAAAAAGTCACGGGCAATTCGAGTGTAAATGTGTTGCTGCTGCCGTTGTTGTTGCTGCTGCTGCCTCCCTTTGTGCTGCTGCTGCTGCTGCTGCATCATGTGATAGTATTCAACGTATACATATACAAGCAGCAGCTCGTCGAGCTGTGGTCGTCCTTGCCGATATTCTCGAATCCTGTCCGTTCGCTTATTATACACGTATATACGTAGCGCGAGGGCGTGGCCATTTTATATAAAAGCTGCTATACTTTTCACTCGCGTATGTACAACGTAGACATACATGTATATTCGTATCCGCGCGCATTTAATCGCACGCAGACCAGGACCCGTACTTATGATATACTCTTTATAATACGACTCGACTCGATGTTTTCAAAAAAAAATCCCCATACTTGTACGGCGTACGACGATCGTCGCACTCATTTTTATACCGATTCTGTAGTATGCCACTGGCTGCTGCTGCTGTTGCTTTTGCGGAGTTGCGTGCGCGCTTTTTTTTTCTCTTCTTACCTGCGAGCGGACTTTCACCCGTGTATAGCGATTCGTCGCGCTTCGCGCGTGCGTCTTTGTTTCTTCGGGGGAGCGATCGCAATAAGCGACTTTTGCTCCTGCGCGAAATTCGATCGTCTCCTTCTCTCTCTCTCTCTCTCTCTCTCGTGTGTCTCATTGTGGTTTAATACAACCGTATCCCGTATCGATGTGCTTCATCCTGCACCGAGCAAATTAATTATTTTCACGAGACTTTGTACGGAGAGCTTGTCGCGCGCTACATTTGTATAAGCGTTGGCGCCCTCGATATAAACTTCGGCTCAAAAATGTATATGAATGTAAGCATTTCAAATGGAAGTAAAATAAAAACACGCATTTTTTGTTAAATTTACTCATTAGAATGATGTGGAAAATGTGACACATGAACAGAGTGGCAAATTATAACATAAATAAAAATGAAAAATGACGGAAAATATGCTTATCAACATTTCGAGCCTTGACTCGTAGCCGCGAAACAAATACGATAAAAATCTTTGCTGGTTATAGCTGCTCGACGATCGGGTCGCAGCAAAGAATCGGCAAACGATATCGCGTCAGCTCCAAGAGTGGATCCAGTGTCCAGCGCCGGAAAAGAAGTTTCACTTCGGAAGCCTTTTTTCTCGCAAAATACATTTGCGTTATCTAGATGATTTGTCTCGCGACGATGACGTTAATCGCGCGTATACCATATTCGCTTCGGCTACTATGTACATACACGAGTATCTAGAACACGAATGTATAACACGCGAACCGACAACTTTTGATATAGTCGTCACTTTTCACCTCTCGTCGGCTTCGCGCGTTACACGCGGCAATTTTGCGATCGAAGCGAATAAAAAAGAAACTGGAATGCGCGCATATTCACGTTCGTTCGTACAATGTGTCGATTTTGTGGCGTATACAGGCAATGTATTAATACGCAAGTGCCTATGTCGTATGGTACATTTTGCTCTTACATTAACAACGACGCGTGTTGTTGTTGATGTTGTTGTCGGCCGGTAAATCATTATCGCTCGATGCTTTGGATCGATTTTTTGTCTACGTCTAGTTTTATACTACAGTGAATAAACATTCGACAATTAATCGTGATTCTTCGATCGGAAATAATCTCAAATTGAATCGAAATTTCAACTGATGTCGAATCGTTCGTTGCACAAATTGCATAGCGGATAATTTTGTTCTCTTCGCGGTTCACACGTTATGTGTATATACCTTTCGAGCGAGAGACGCTTCTATATATATAGATAATATATAGGTTCCTCGCTAACAGACACGCATCCATATGTGTGGCATCATTTCGCAAATTCGGTTCTCTATTCACGAGCTCGATGCCAATAATTTACGCGCGCGCATCATAAAAGCGATTTTGTAACTATATACATATATCGCGTGCACAACGTACGCAATGGTATACGCGAAAAGAGTTGCGATCTCGTTATGTTATTCATCTGCGCTAGGGTATCTGTGTATAGCAAAGCTCGCGTCGTCTCGTATGCTAGATACAATGATCGTCATGGATATACACGTGCATTACTAATACACGGGTGAATTGAAATCGCGGGGCTCTTTTCGATAATGCGCGCTATGGAGCATCGACGGCGCGGCGACGCAAGATATATACGTATGTACACAAATATCGCCCCGACTGCGGCAGCATATATAGGTACACACACACAATCATTCGAAAGCAATAAAATTTCTACATCGGAGAGGAGATGCATATAGCTGCACAGCGCATTGGACCAGATATGTATATAATAATATCACGTGTATTGTTGAGGCTTAGCGTTGCTCTTATACACACACACATGCAATAAACATGCAATCTTTCTCTCTCTCTCTCGGTCAAAAGTCATTGCCAGACAGAAGATTTACCTCTGTGTCTCTCTCTGGTGCGCTTGCTCGCTCGCTCGCAGTTTAGCAAAACTACCGGTGGCTTACAAGGGTTCTGTCTCTCTCTCTCTCTCTCTCTCTCTCTTCTCTGCGCGCCCATACACTCACACTTACACATTCTCCGCGCGCACTGAGTGCAATATCTCTCTTGGAAAACAATGCAACAGGCATAAGCTCTTAAGATAGCGAAAGAGAGGTCGACCTCTCTCTCTCTCTCTTGCTCTTTTCTTGCGCTCGCTCCTTTTTTCGACTTGGCAAAGCGCACACACATTATATACGAGCACAATGACGATCGGTATACATATATACACGTACACGTATATATAGAGGTACGCGCTCGCGACCGGTATATAGCTCATCCGTCGATGCTCCCTATGTACCACATTTATATATACTCTTTATCTCGCAGGGCACACACACACTACTCGCAGAGAGCGACATGTTGCGCGGGTGTATAATACGCCAAAGTACCTCTATGCGCGCTGAGCCTTCGATACTTTGTTCTTGGAATGTTACGTGTGTTTAAAGCCAGCTCGAGTACGAAAAAGGTCTCTGTCTCTGTGGCTCTCTCTCTCTCTCTTTTCCCTATATACGTGTGTGCGTGTGTGTGTGGTACCTCCGCCGTCGCATCGTTATAGTCTCCGCTGCAGTGTGTCGATCGCGCGCGCGGCGCCCTGTGAGGCACTGTTCGTCGTCGACTTGCAGCACCGGCGCTTGCACACACACATGCACACACATGCACACGCGAGTTCGCGCAGACGGCAGGCTCTCTCTCTCTCTCTCTCTCTACCACCTACTACGCCAGATTCACTCGTTTCTTCTTCGTCGTCGTCGTCTTCCTCTTCTTCTACCAATTTTTTTTTCTCTCATCATTTCTCGTATACGTATATAGTGTCGAAGGTGCACCACGCGGCCCTGTGCCGTGCGCGCTAGCAGTACTCGAAATCGCTTCGGCGTACACACAAACACACACAAACACACACAAACACACACTCGATGCAGCTTTTGGAGCTGCTGCTGCTGCTGCTGCTGCTGCTGCTTTTATTTTATTTATTTATTTTTGCACGAGGCAAAAGCGATGTGCGATTATTGCGAGACCCCCGCCTTCCTTGCGAGAGCATTATACGCACACGTATATGATTCGATCGACTTTACTGGCACCCATGTATAACACACTCCAATGCTCTGCGACTTGACTGCACTGGATGTGTGTTTGGTGTATCGCGAATTGCTTGATAATAAAGCCCATTGCTAGGTATTCAAATCGTCATTTTGACTTATATACAATTATTTTTACTTTAACACGTGCAGATTGACAAATAATGGCGTTCGCCACCTAGTGGTGAAAGCTTCAAGTAGTATTATCGTAATTAAAGTGGTTCAGAATTGGTCTTGGTTTTTTAATACAATTAAATTGTTTTTTTTAGTACATATTAAATGTGCTCAATATTTTCAACTCAATTTTAACAAAAAACGCTAAGAACAAGTCAATTAATATTACTAAATTTTTTTCAGTTGGACAAGAATTTTATAATTGAGCGAGATTGAAATGAAGCATTTTAAATTAATAAACTAACTCCAGCGAAGATGGAAATCAATGTAGATTCACATAACATTTACATTTAAGAAATAAACAAGTATAATATTTACTCGTAGACGATATTACAATTGATCAAAAGTCACATTAATCTGTTATAATTAAAAAAGAAAAAAAATAATAAACCAAACTATATAAAAAGAAAATGTATTGAAAGATCTAGACTCAAATCTACGTGCGCTTGTGACCTTTTGATTTTTTTCGGACTCTTTCGTATTAATGTATACGCTTTGAACACTATTTTTTATCGGATTCCCGGGAAAAGAGCAGAAATCAACGAAAAAGAAAAAAAGAAGGAAAGAAAGAAAAAAAGGTGAACGATCCGAACGATTTGGTCCTCATTAAAGAAACAAACTGGTTAGCTGAAATCGTTATATGCTGCAGCAGTGGCAGCGGCGCTCGCGCTCCAAGTTAGAATAAGAAGACGAAGGCGCACGCGAGCTTGGCGCGCGCGCTGCGCTCGCCCTCCCCGACTATAAGTATGTGTATTTGCCTCTTTTAGCGCCTGCCTCTCTAGCTGCCTGTTGGACGTTATTTGTCCGTTTACACAAGGTTTTGTTCTCCAACGTGAGAAAAACCTCAATCACTCGAGCAATAAATTTCACGTCGTCCTTTGTGAAATTAATTACATCCTTGGGCGACGCAATGGTACGCGCGTTGCGTATGCTTTGCGTTGATTATTTTTGGAACGAGCGGAATTTTTGCTGAAAATGATAAAAAAGCTGGATGGAAGTGAGAATTGAAAAGGAATTCGATCGGTTATATCTTCATTAATTGATTTTCGATCAGAACAGTTGACAAAAAATCCACTTCGGGCAGCAGTACTTGTATAAGTATAAATAAAGTACTATACTGACCACGACGAAACGAAAAATTAAGACGAGGGCGAAATCGGGGGGGTATCTCTCGTGTATACGTACGGATAAGGGGTACCAATGCTACGTCAAATCGACACGGCCCCTATACGCGACAAGAGTCCGAATCGATCAAAAAAGAGTCGACAAGTCGCGCTGAGTGCCTATGCGTGTGCGCGCGATTGTCCTGTGCATTTTACCATATTATATGGACCCGGGCCGAGCTTGCGTGGGTGCGACGCGTTGGTACACACGTGCGCGTTCGTCGATGTATGCCGCGCGTATACATGTATTATAATATAATCTATCCGCGCGCAGCAGAGCCGAGAGACTTT
This sequence comes from Trichogramma evanescens, assembly GCA_902732785.1. Taxonomy (NCBI): domain Eukaryota; kingdom Metazoa; phylum Arthropoda; class Insecta; order Hymenoptera; family Trichogrammatidae; genus Trichogramma; species Trichogramma evanescens. The sequence goes on along the minus strand of CACVKI010142764.1, from coordinate 16,081 downwards.
GGCGCAAGGAGTCCGCCGCCGCCACCCGTGCGTATAATAGACAAAACGCCGATACATTTAGATCGAGCACACGCACGCAACGAGCCGAAAGAGAACGACGCCGATATAACATGTATAATAAAAAGGTTACACAAGCCCCGTACGTACAGTACGTGTGCGCACACGAGGCAATAGATTTTTTATGGCGTGTACAGCATGTCTATAATGGCCACCGCACCGCCACACGCGAGTGCTAAAAATATCCTTTCGGGCGTTACGATGCACGGGGGGAATATCGTATGGATACATTTGTTTCGCAGCTTCCGATCATCGATTAATATAATAACGCGGAGCAGCTCGCGATTTTGACGCACCGCTGCCGCGCGATAAGCGAATCGCAATTTTTTCAGCAACGATGACTCGGGCTTTTATAAGTATCGTGTGCTTGTGGCGGGCGCAATCGTATATATATCCAAGCTTTTTTGCAGCCCGCGAGAGAGAGAAAGAGTGAGATAACTGTGTGTGTGTGTGTGTGAGTGCGCACGCGCGCTGCTCGCTCGCGCCCCGTTGAAGGACAAACGATTCAAAGATTGAAACGAACATTAACGAGATAGGTGAATGCGCGCGGCCGGCCCGAGAGAGAGAGAGAGAGAGAGAGCGGGGCAAAAATAAAGAAAGATTAAAAAGCAAAGATGTTATGAAGCAAGAGTTAGCCGTTTTATAAAGCACACGAAGAGAAAGAGAAAAGAAGTATATATGTGTACAAGTACGGGGCCTCTATTATAAAGAGGGAGAGAGAGAGAGTGATAAATAACAAAGAAACGATCGCTCTACATATATATACCTCAGCCCGTATACCGATCTTATAGGTATATATAATGTGTGTGTGTGTGTGTGTGTGTGTTACGCGAAAGTGATAGCGATCGAAAAGAGGTAATTAGAAAAATAATGAAGATGTAGGGTATGTGTATGGAGGAGAAAAAAAAATATTTTTTTTACCCGTTCGCGCGCAGGGGGAGGATGTATGTAATATCGTATATAGACGGAGAGTAGCTTCTTGTCCGCCGTTTTTTTCTCATATATAGCTGTATACCTTTTTTTTCTGTCTACTTACGCTTGTATATTACCGGTCGCTTATCGATCGTCTCCACCTTTTATGTTCGATATGCCCCATCGATACATAAATACGTACAACGGCAGCGGCAGCAGCAGCCGCTGATGCTGCTGCAGCTGATGCTCTTTTACTTAATCGATGGAAAAAAATGTCGATAGAGAGAGAGAGAGAGAATAAAAAGACACAGGCCTGTGTCTGTATTTATAATAAAGTGTCGATACTTTGTTGTTCTCACATATCGTTATCTCGATTTCGAGCGAACGAGGCAGCAGTGGCGGCAGAGCGCGGGGCGAGCAGGCCCCAAAGAAAAACATGGAAAATCGCCGATATAACGTGCAACGATCGCGCAGACCGCGCAGCTTTAATTAAATACACATATAATACGATATTAACGCAGCGATGTTAGGATGTACATACACTTACATACTTGAGATTATATTTTATACGCTGCTGCTGCTGCTACTCGTCGTTTGGGCCTGACTATACATATAGTGGTTGGAAAGGTAAGAGGCGAAGTGGACATGCATCATATTATTATATTTATATATGTACGCGTTCGCGCGTGAGGTCGTTGATTTGCCTGGCATGGACCGGGCGCCCGGTGAATAAACTCGGCGACGCGCGTCCTTGCGTTCGTTCCTTCGTTGCCGATGAAAACTCATTCTTCCTTCGTTTCTTTTCTTTTTTTTTTTTTACTCGCTTACTTCGCTCGCGCGCGAGCCCATGGCTCTCGTCGTTCGAAGGCGCATATATATATACGATATGCAATGAATCATTTCTTCCCGTATAGCTTAAGCATTATATGCAGCTGCGCAGCGAAACTGATAAAATTCCTGTTTCGTTGTATACGTACGCGTCGCGAGTGAAATATTTGAGAAAAATCAAATAATCTGGGTCGCGCGCCTGTTCGAAGGCGTCGATGTGCGAATGTATATTGTACATGCGCAGCAGCTGGCGTCAGACACCGATCGCGCGAAGCTCGTCCGCGCGCCGCGAGAGTGAAGAAAAAGGAAAAGAAAAGGATAAGATGTGTTTACGTATAGTTGAATCGGCGTCACAATATTTGTACAGCGCCAAGCGCGATCAAGCGAGAGTGTGCGATTGCCTCGCGGGGGCCAAAGGTTTAAAGTTTGAATTCGTTTGTGTGTACATTCAGTGCATATATCGGCCATTATATGTATAATATAAGCTCGAGAGCCGTGTATGCGAGCGCAATGTTGACATTCTTTGTCTTGTCGCTCAGACAAAACCTTCTTTCTCTTTCTCTCTGTCTTACCTCGTGGTACTACTACTGCTGCTGCTGCTGCCTGAAGTTGGCACGAGCGCAAAACCCTCACTCCTCCTCTTGTCTTACTATCTCTCTCTCTCTCGTTCTCTTTCCTTCTTTCTCTCTCTTCGTATGTGCATATACACAACTATTGGGTTATGCTCATTTCGAGTGACTTTACGCTCACCTCACTGAGAAAGAGAGAGAGAGAGACGCGCGGCGCAAAAAGAAGTGCAGATAAAGGAGTCAACAGTCAGAGAGAACTGCACGGCAGTCTGCAAGAGAAAGAGAAAGGGAGAGAGAAGAGAGAGAGAGAGAGAGAGAGAGAGAGAGAGATGGGGAAAGAAAAGATTCGATTTGCCTTGTACGCGCCGTTTGCCCTTCTCTATCATCTTTTTCCTTTTTTATTTTCACTTTTTTACGTTCTCTTTTTCATTGCATTCATAAACTTTTATATACACCGCGCCGTATATAATGCGCTCTTTTGTTGCTTTTCTGATCTTATTAATCATCGAAAGTTAGTTTGTCAAAGTTTTTACGATTTCTCTCTCTCTCTCTCTCTCTCTCTCTGCTGCGGTCGCTTATACAGTGGTGCATGTGCTTTTACGCGGCGATGCGATCACATTTTTGTACGAAATTCATTTATTTATAAGGACATGCCCATTTGAACGGGGTCTGAAGGTTCTCTCTCTCTCTTAACGTTCGGATACCGCCGCCGCGCATTGTGTGCGCTTCCAGTGTATACGTAAGGGAATGTCTCGAGACCTTGGTAGATATTCGAGTTATTCGAACAATCCTTAATGTTCATTTTTGCGGTCTCAAATTGAATGTTTTGAGAAATATTTTTCAATTACCCTTGCAGGGGCAGCAGCAGCAGCAGCGACTACAAAGTTTTATACACAAAAATACCTTTTAACGCAATTATCTTTGACCCGCGCTTTACACAATTTTGTTTAACGAAAATTTCATCCGACGATAAACGAGCTTTAAAAATTCCTCAGCGGTGTCACAAGTACTGCTCTCGGACGCGCACTCGATGCTTTCGTTGCACATCGTGTGTGTGTATGTACGTTGTCCGATGCAAGCGCCTGAGACGGTCGCGCATTGTTCACGATTCCGGAGAACGTTCGAGGTTTGCGTATTAACGAATTAAATGACTAAGAACTGAGAGCTGTCCCTTTTCGTCAAAAATCGTCAAAATATCCTTCTTTTATTAAGGATTTTACGTAATTTCGAGGAAATTGCAGTGTCCTCGGATCAATATAATCGTTATTTCCATCGCCCGACGAATTCTTGAATTATAATTTCGAAAAATTTTAAAAATTATGTCCGTTGTATTATTTTTCGCGACGAATAAAGCTCAAGTCATTCACTACAATCTCAGGTATACTTAATAAAGTAAGTCACCGCTAGATGTCTCCTAATGAAATTCTTAAAACCCACAAACAATAGAATATGGTTTGGGAAATAAGTAGAAGCAAAAATATGTAGAAAAATAATATAGCAACATTTCAAAAGTGCGCTTCTCAAGCAAAACGTTTTGTTAGAACGTCACGCTCAAATTTGCGTGTGCTTGGAGATTATTAATTCCCAATCAGTTCTTCAAGTTCCATGAAAAATTGACTGCACGTTTGAAAATAAACCGGTACATCATCTTACGAATCAAAAATTTTAATTATTCATTTAAATTTATATAAAATTTATGCCGACGTTTCGCAGCAGTAGACTCCTGTAAAGGTTCGTCCATTCATAGTCGCGCGAAAGTAGCGCATGCACAGCAAACGGCGTTTTATTATCGCTGGTCTCTTTTTCTTTCTCTCTCTTTTACTCCCTGGCAGTCGTTCTCTCTCTCTCTCTCTCGCTACACAGTAAATTTTATTCTCTTATTGCAATATGCGGCGGCATAAACGCGCATATAGATATATTCCGTAGTAGATATATACCATAAGCGCGCGCGAGCGCGAGAGTGGACCGTTACAATCATGCGCCGGAAAAATTACCAATGAAAGTATATTATACATACATAAACACTGCACAACACCGAGCGGTCCTGCGAGTGTGTGTACGTGTGGCATTTATAAGCGTCTCTTTTTTTTTCACTGTTGTAATTCCGAGTTTCACTGCTATACATCGAAATTATTACGATATGACATTATAATGCACGCGCATTTATGCACGTCGCGCGTCCGCTTTGCTTTCGTTTTATTTTGATTCTCGCGATCGCGAGGCGTCGTTTTGCGAAAATTATATCGAAAATTCCACCGTGACGAGGAAGGTAAAAAAAAGGCAGAAATAAAATTGAGATTTTTCTCGTACGCGTCCCTACAAAGTTTGATCGACAAATTTGTAGGTCACGCCTTGTTAGGCACAGCTGTCTCTTCCTCGCGCGCGCTCGCCAAATTTATTACGTTTAAATTCTCGTTAGAATATTTGTTACGATCGTCGTTCGCAATCGTTTACAAAAAAAGTCCTCCTCCATATTAGCAGCAGCAGCAGCAGCAGCAGCAAGAAACACAGAAGGAAAAGTACGGCCGTCGTCGTCGGCGTGCGGCAATATTTGAGTTCTAAGCCTATACGTGCTACCTTATATACACACAGCCGACATAATTTCTAAAATCCCGATGCGATGCGCTGCTGCTCGTCGGGCAGAAATTCCAGTTCGCGTATATAGCTGCCGAACGACGCGAGCCGCCGACTATAACGATCTCGCGCCGATAAAAATATCGGCACGCGTGCGTGTACGCGTATACACATCCACAGATGTGCGTAGTATTATATATAGGCTAGATACACGCTTAGCAGCAGCAGCAGCACTGCAGCACGCGTATTAATAATATCGGAGCCGTTAGAATTTATAGCAATGAAAATGCTAATTTATGCGCGCGCGCAGGAATATCTATTACATCTACCACGAGACGAATTGAGAATTTGCACGCGTGTAATGTGTGCGTGCAAGTTTATAATACGTACACGTCACTGAACGAACGTGTGTGTAACGCTGCAGCATCTGCGTGTGCACGAGTTAGAGTAATTGGATTGGAACGCATAGCTCGCTTTTATAATTCGGTTAAAGCCTCCGCTGTACTGTACGCCACGATCCATATGCACGCTGCTGTCGATGCTCGAGCTCGCAGAGTCTCGAGAATGATGAGTTCTTTGCACGTCATTATTTACACGCCACCGAGCTCTCTCTCTCTCTCTCTCTCTCTCTCTCTCTCTCTATCTCCTTATTTCATTCATGCCGTTGCGTACACATGCACCTGTTCTCGTTTTTTTTGCGTCCGACGCGAGGATTCGCACGTACATATATCGATTTTAAACTTTCTATTCCGAAGCCCGCGAGACTCCTCTCTGATAAATCCCCGCGACTAATTAGCGCTATAGGCTACTTACGCGTAACTACGCGTCTGTATATAGTAGAATCGACGATCCACCACCGCCAACACAATCGTCGACGACGACGACGAGCGATTCAGGCATTAGAAACAGATGCTAATCGTTACACAATGCCGGCGCACGAGCTGCTGCTGCTGCCGATTTTATATACGTATAAAAGCAATCCTTGTAAAAAGGCGCGCACGCAGCTCCGAGTTGTGTATGCGCTTCTATGCGCTGCGCGCCACTCATTAAATTTCTCTAATTAGCGAAAAACCATCTGACCCAAATGTAGCCTCTTTTTTCCTCTCTTTCTCTCATTCTCTCTTCCTTTTCTTCTCGCTTTATGTGTGCACGCGCGTATATATAGCGTATGATAATCGCTTCTGGTATACCTAAGCTATTATCCATTCTTCACCTCGTGTATAACACACATTTAGGCAGGCGCTGCTACTCCTTACTCCGCACTCCACAAGTACGCAGAACGTATGTACTATGTACGTGTGTGTGTATCACAAGCCTTTCTTTCTTTCGTCGCATCCTCCTACTTTTTTTTCCAGCTAATGTTCTCGTTGCAACAATGCGATTAGCGTTTAAAATACATGGAAGCGTACTTACTTCGCGTATATATCTATGTAAGAGGCTACACGGAACGAGTAGCCGTGCGACGGTGTAGCATTACGATACTTATTTAGCTAGGCTAGACGCTGCGCCGCGGTATCATGTGCGCGCGAAAATTCACCGTTACTTTTTCAGCAGCAGAAAATTCGCGTATTTAATACCAGCTATTCGTGTTTACGCGAATGAAGAGTGAATCAGAGAGTATCGTTATAACACTCCGAATATAATCGGAGGCGAGTATCAGCGATTAATGCATCGGCAAGAAAAAAAGAGAGAAAAAATGTATCCCCCGGCGCCCGGCGGTCACGAACGATGCTTCGCATTTATGCATATTATTCGATAATCCGTGAGCGAAGAGCAGAGAGCGCCGCAGCGACGCGACGCTCTGGCGAAAAATGCGTCCGATCGCGAGAGCTGCGCGGCAAAAACAGCGAGAGCCGAATCCGTTGTAACGAAGGTGGCTGGTGAGATTGCAGCACTTTCAGCGTGGGCACACGTCTTTCGAATATAGATATAAATGTGAGAATTTTGAACCTGTTCGTTAACGTACTCGATATCACCGATCACAGTTGAAGCGTTTTTACACTAGCTGTTGCAAAGATTTAGGATTCAATTCCAAGTTCAGTCGCTCGCGTACGTGACGAAATTATCATAATTTTTACGCGGGGTTTCATAAAAATGAATTTCGAATTATTTCTAACGTTAACGTCTGTCGAGGGAAAAAAATATTCGAACGATCATCGAAGGTATAAAAATTGAGGCCGACTTTATTCTTATATCATATACTTATCAGATACTTTAGGAGAGGAAGATTCGAAAATTACTCACCGTTGAAAGAAATCTATAGCATAAACATTCACTCAACATATAACGTTCCAACGTCTTTTTTTTCTCAAATAGTCGAACGTCTTTTCGGCTGCTGCTGTTACATTAGTATATCAACTTTGGTTAACGTTTAAACTTTTACGGCATCTTTCTGATTGATATAATCAAATCGAGTATGTTTCTGTTATTTACGGTGACGCATAACGTGCATTAGTTCATAGCCTGTAATTGTGAGTGCTGCGAATGACTAGTGGTGAGTGTTGACGACGTTGCACGACTCTGTGCTTGTTATTTATTTGTTCATCTCATTATTTTATGTGTATCACATGTGGTTCAGCATTGAAATTTTTAAAAGTGGTGCAGAATGTAGTTTACAGGTGTGAGTATGTGTGTGTGTGTGTGTGTGTGTGTGTGTTGAAAATAATATTAGATATTATAAGTTATGCATTGAAGAGCCGCATCAAGATACCCGTAGAAAGAATGATATTATACGGCCGCCGAAACAATCGTCACATTCGACGAATACAAGGAGGATTTGTAACGGATTCAACGATGCTAAATTATAGGTACGTATAAAGAAGCTATTCGTCTTTTTTTTTCTGCGAATAACTCGCGGATAAGTTGTAAATTCAAGTAGCCGTTTTGCCGAGAGCGTCGCGCGTGCACTGGACGTCGATCGTCAATTTTTTATTCAAACGACATTCGATTGAATTAAGATGAGATACATGAAACGCGCTACATCCAAGTAAGAGGCGTTGAAATCATCGCAACAATTTTTATCGAGTCTCTGCAATCCAATAAGAAGATTGCAATTAAAAGATTATTACTTTATTGTCGATGGCGATATAGCTTCCGCGATGTTTCGACCCATTATCTAACACGAATTTTCACTTACTAATCAACGGTCGTCGTCGTCTTTTTGTGCTACAGCGAGTCGCTTAACGAAAGTCTTTCAACATTTTTTGACGGAAAATCATTGTGAGTTTTTTTTATGCACTGTATAACCTTGATGCCCGTTAAAAACAGCATCCCTTGTATAAGATTCTGCGTGGGCAGACCAAGTCGCGAGCGAGGTACGCGTACGGTTAAATTAGCATTCGCAACGATGATCGTTTCCAAAGCTGTAAAGTACGAAGAAAAGCCTAAAACAAAGAAACCAGAATGTGTGTATTTAAACGCGATCGCCGAGAATACACACTCATATTCAAGTTCATGACTAAGTCGAAATCAATGCGTCAAGAGCAGCAGCAGCAGCAGCAGCGAGCGAGAGGGCATATGCATGAATGCGCCGTGCGGCAGCAGGCGTAAAAGTGAAAAAGAAGGTAAGAAAGAGAAAGGTGTAAAAAAAGGCCAAAAGGAGCGAAGGAGCTGCTGCTGATGCTGCTGCTGCGCGTTTGCAAAAGAAAGAGAAATCCGCAGGTCGAAACTGCATCGCGGAGGCTAAAAAAAGAAAAAAATAATAAACGATCTCCGATGCGTATGCATATGCGGAGGCGGAAGAAGGGATAGGACACTCGACACCCTGAAAATGGCATGATGCCGCGCGCGAATTGCTCATCCACGCATACACGTACTAACACGCTTGTATTGGGCTCGAGCTCGAGTATACGTATAATAAAGAACGAGATGCTTTGGCGTAAGCGCACAGCAACGACCTTCGCGCTTTTAATTCTTTCTTCTTCTCTTGCTCGCGTGGTGAGTAAGTTTGCGCGAAATTTGTCACTTAACGGCCTTTCGCGTGTGCTTCGTTTTATCTTTATCCTCGTCCTTTGTTCGATTATTCGAATTTCTATAATTTAATTACCCTGAAGATTTTTTCGGTAGCCAAACGTTTTTACACGAGCTTTTTAAAAGTGCGTACACGCACCGGCGAGCAATCGAATTAAATCAAACGAAATTATTAGCCTCGTACAGTTAGATCTGCACACGTGGCCAAGTCTCCGCTCTCAAAAGCCGATGATTACGTAAGCGAGTTTTTCATAAATTTCATTCCAAGTATTAATTAAAACGCAATTCTCGTACTGTACCAAGGAACTTTCATTAAAATAGGCGAAACACCACCGTGGAGGAGCCGCGACGTGTAATGTGTGTCTTGGTGCAGCTTGCGCTCGTGCGCGCCGCGATAAGCTGCCAACTTTATTAGTGCGACTCTCGGTGCTTATATGCACACAGTAGAGAGTATTCCACGCTTCCTCGAAGCGAAACGACGCGTATGCATAATGCCGCTGCTCTCCTCCGCCGGAGCTTTTTCCTCCACCTTTATAAGATGTCTACATAACGTCGCGGCTATGGTAGCGAGATCACCCATTGGCAAAGCTGTGGAGGTATATCCCACAGAGAGGCTCGTTTAAATCGGCAATCGGCGCTGCTGCTGTGCGGTATAATGTGTGATATACATAATATAACCTTCGCAAAGCTACTATATCACTGCGCTAAGCACGACGCGAGTAAATAAAATGTATGATGACGCGAATGTACCGCGTCGCACAGTGCATATAATATACCTATTTAGGAACTCGACTATAGCGATCGTTCATTGGAAAACCTTAACTTCCACGTATATATGCGTGAGTATGTTGAATGTGTGTCCGATCGATATACCGATTGCGTTTCGCGAAATCGCCGCCGCGCCATATACGTACATGTTTTAAAGATTTTCTCATACCGAGTGATCGGAATAAGTTTGAATAGGTGCATAGATCGCTTCGGAGTTTAGCTAGAGATTTCGCACTCTCGCTCGAGCTTACATGTGTACACACATATATAATATAATTGTATTTATCAAGCGCCTCGGTGCAAGACAGGGGGGTAGGGAAGGAGATGGAGAAGAAAACAAATAATACCTGACTAAGCTTCCATTAGCATAAAGTTGAAATATTCATCGAGATGGCAGCGCGGAGAGCCAATGGTAACGGTTCGAAGAAAAACAATCCATACTACGTACGTATGTATGTGTGTGTGTGTGTATTATTCGACGTGTGTATTCGCAAATGAAAGATGAAGACGTAAGATAAGAATGAAAGAGAAAGAGAAAAAATGCCAGAGAGAGAGAGAGAAGGAGAGAAGGAGATAAGGAACAGCGCCAACGAAAAAAGCCCAAGGAATCTTAAGAGAGGATTTCATTTGAATAGAATAGGGCCGATGGTGATTTATGAATCTGTGTATGTGTGTGTGCTATAGGCAACAACTTCTGCTGCTGCTGCTGGTTGCATTCAACGTGTGCAATGGCCATTTCCCATCTTTGGCATTTTTATCCCTCGCGATTTTCGCGCGCGCATATAAAAATCATACATACATATAGTATAAGTATACCAAAACTTCCTGATATTATAATACGCGTAAAACGTAGCGCAAAGATCGCGTAATTTTTCAAAAATATTCATCGTTACCTCATATCGGACGCGCGTATATTATTGCCAACGCGCGCGGAGATTCTATGAAGAAAATACATACGCTCTTAATTTTCGCGGAAATATTACATAAAACGATCTTGATCGTTTTTTTTTTTTTTTTTAATACATAAATAATACGTGCGTATATAATTTATCAAGCATTTTTCTCGTCCAAGCTTCTCGTTGCACTTTTCGCATCGGAGTATATGGATATAAAGGATTCAGAAAATTCATATTGCACAATTCTAGTATATTCGATAGATAATGTAAAATGGAATATCAAAAAGTCTGAAAATTAAATTGAGCTCGGCGAATTTACGAGTACCAAGGTCGAATTTCGCAATCAATACCGTGTGTATGCGGTACGTGCACGGATTAAATAGCCAAGAGTACGTAGCGTTAGATTATGACGGTCTTTTTTTTCTTTTATTTACCGTCTAGTTGCAAATGCACACACGAGATCGTAATTGTTAGGAGTGGCCACGCGGAAGCGAATTCTTGGTCGAGCGCAAATTTGACAGATCAGGAGGATTTGTCACTGGAATAAATGAAAATTGCTCGAACTCGCCGCGAGGTATTTTAACGAAGTTATCACACGCTCGCGGTAAAAGCTCGCAACGACGCGGCCGCGCTACTTATTTTTCGTATCATTTTTTTTTATGCAAAACTACGCGTGACAGGACATGCTCATATAATGCAAGAAAACTTTTCACCGAACGTATCGATTAGAATATCGTAAAAATCGCATGTATATGCAGCTGCGCGCATGTAGTACACAATCGAGCGAGAGACAATATCATAACGTTCTCCTTTCAATATAGAACCATTCATTTCCGGACTGTGCGCGCGCGCGGAGAGGCGCTACATTAAGAGCGCAAAAAAGTCCGCGGCAGCTCATAGACAATGAACATCTATATTATTTGTGCGCAGCGGGCAAAAGGAGAAAAAATGATCGGGGTGTGCAGTCGCGAAAGCTGTGTGCAGTGGCCAGCAGTAGTAATAGAGTAAGTAGCTTTCACGCAGCAGTAGTGCACACACAATGCTCTAGAATCGAATAATAGCGAAGAAAACCCCCCCGAGAAGTCGATATCTCTCGGTCCGTCCCTTCTCGCACACTATTATATACAGTTCACAGCAGCAGCAGCAACGCATTTAAACGCTCGCCGCGATACATATAAGTGTATGCGCGAGAGAAGCCGAGGGAGAGAGAGAGAGAGAGAATTGCGCATATCTAAGCCAAGTCGAACTTCCGAGAAGGGCCCATTACTGCGGCCACAAGTCGGACTGCTGCTGCAGCACACTGCTACATCTCGGTCCCGCGCGCCCATATAAAGCTACTGATATCTCAATATACACAAGCTGCAGAGCGTACAGCGTATATAGATATATATGCAGGAGTCTCTCGAGGTAGATGAGGTGGACCGCTGGAGAAGGAGGTCTTTTTAGTTTGAATCCATTATATGGCCGGGGCAGCTTGCAATGGTCCACCCACGGCGCGTATACATATATCTGTAGCTGCAGTAGTCGTTGTATATATAATACACACACATATCGGCATGCGCGGCCGAGGCAGAGCACAACTTGAGCTCGAGCGAGAGAGAGAAAGAATATAACAACGAGTAAGCCGCAGAGATCGGTGCGCTCGGTTGCAGCAGTACCAGCCATTTATATTTATTCATTTAGAAGCTCGCTCGATCCGACACTCATTTGCTTAAAGACGATGCGCCCGCCACATGCATATGCGGACCCAATAGTTCGCCCAGGTTTATACGTTAACATTCGTTTAATCGCGCGAGTATATTATGCAGCTTATGTATGAATGCTGTATATACATAGCTTATTTGTTGCAGCGACATTTGGCTTGGTGGGCCTGGGTCTACTATGCCGTCGCTGCTCGCGAATTAAATTGCGGTCGATAAATCGGTTATATTCAGAAGAAGGAGAAGAAGAGAGATGAGCGTTGCGTGATTGCTATATTGTGGTGGTATTATGGTACTGTTTATGCTCTTTGTCTTTCTCTCTTGCGCGGATCTCTGGATATATACACACCACCACATAGGAGAACTCGCTGATGGGAAACGCATTAAAGACTCGAGCGAGCATTCACGTACGATAGCGAGAGAAAAAAAATCGATGTAATTGAACGGACATTACGTTATATAGTGTATGTATGCGTCGACGGAACATTATTAGGTACCGGCGCGCAATGCAATGCAATGCAACGCGGAGAGTAGAGTTCGAGCCTGCGGATGGATGTTTATCATAATATAAACGCGCGCACAAGAGGAAAGAGAGAGAGAGAGAGAGAAAAGCATTCGGAATGTGTATATGCAAAGGAATGTGCGTTGCCGCTCCGCAGCAGCAGCAGCCACGAATTCGGGCCCTTTTACATATTACACGCAGCGCTACGGCTGCTGCTGCTGCTGCACAGAAGATCCGATGATGAGATCGGCCGCCGCAGTGTACAAGGTACATACCCTAAACATACGCACGTATAGAGCACAGCGTCGAGTCCTGGTCTGTGTGTACAATAAAATATGACATGAATATTGTACGAGCTGCGGAGTACACATACAACTGCGCGGAAGACGCGACAAATGCGTAAAGCGCGAAAACACTCGGGGGGCCGCCACACCGTGTTGAGCGCTGCACCATTATATAAAAGCAGCTGCAAGTTTACGCGATATCGCTTGTGTGCCGGTTCGGAGATGATCTCGCGCGCGGCACATTTGGCTGCTTCGCGAAGACGATACTTTTGCACACGCACACGCGGGTATTATTATTATTATGAGCAAAAGGATAAATGGTGGCGCTTTCATCTCATTTTCGCGGGCCGCGACGCGAGTCCAAACCCCTTCGCACATAGTACCTACCTGCAACATTAGGAGAGAGAGAGAGTACAATATATAAATAATACGCAACAATAATATTCGCGCGCGCGCTTTGTACTCGCGCGTATCTGCGTTGAATCTCTGGCCCGATATAACTCGCTCGACAAAACATGTATTATAACACCTACACACGGCAATGCTATACACGCAGCACTGCGCACATCGAATGCATATTTATATACACACACGTATATGTGCCGTTGCTGCTGCTTCTGTATACTTACATATAAACACTGAATTAAACATAAGTCGAGAGGTGGTTAAAGTGTGCTGCGAGTATGGCTATGCGGGGGTAAGATATGCGCGGACTCGACTCGAGAGTACGCTAAAATACTTATATATATTATTTAGCGGCCACTACTGCTGGATATACAACACGTTATACCTCTGTAAATAGTGTGAATTATGTTCCCCCCAGTTGAGAGAGAAAGAAAGGAGAGAGAGAGACGCATTTATATACGTATAGGTATCTAAGAATTGTTTCGATTCTTTGCGGACGATTCTCGCTTGCGAATTCGCAAATTCTCTCTCTCTCTCTCTCTCTCTCTCTCGCGCGCGCAGGGCTCTGAACTCAGCAAGGAACGCGCGCCAAGAGGAAAAAAGGCATTTCCTAGTGCGGAGCGCGCAGGGCTCCCTTAAATGCCCACAAATGCATGAGACAGAGAGAGAGAGAGCTGAAAAATCAAATAATAGAATCTATCGTAAGCGATCTTTTGCACCCTCTCTCTCCCCCGCACAAGTGTGTGTGTGTCTATTTCTACTGTGTCCAAGTGTCGCGCGATCCATACGAGCGAGAATAAAGGAAAACTATGTGTCCTCCTGCTGCTGCTGCACTCGAAATAGTTGCACGCGTCGACTGCGAGATTCTTCGAGATCGAGGTGTAATTTCGATATAAACTCGCGCGCTCGGCGAGAAGAGATTTCTGCGATTGTTTTCCGCGGAATCGCACAGCTACTTATACCGCACTGCTACTACTACAAAGCGCGAACTATTCCGAGTATGCGCGGCGCATAATAATGGCATGGGATACGTTCGATTGATTAAGACTTTATATAATATAGCCGTAGTGGCTGTAAGAAGATGTCGATGCGGGGGATTATATCCGATTTTATACGCGGCTTTGTTGCTGCTGCGGCAGAGAAAAAAGCTCTGCGCGATGATTGCGTGTTACGACCGGCCACACACGAGAGCCGAGGCGTACGTTTAGAGGACGTAACGTGTCAATTAAGCGATATAAAACTCGGGGCGATGATCGAGAGCGAGAGCTTGTACAGAGAGATGCACGTGAGGCACCATATATATAAGCTATTACTCGAGCACAGGGGCTCATGCGAGCTCGTGGCGCACATCGAGGCCCTCGCATGCACGAATGTGTACGTATACGTATACGTAAGATCTTGACGTAGGCTGCTTCGCGGCCTTCTCTCTCTCTCTCTCTCTCTCTCTCTCTCGAGCTTTCTTTTAATCAACGCCGCAATGCGATGCGCGATGCCAATTGAATTATGTGCGAGAGGCGGCGGTAAAGGGCAAAGGTTTATAAATAAGTCTATGTGTGTGTGTGTGTGTGTGTGTGTATAAATACGAATGGCCGAACACCGGCGTCGAAAAACGCAACTCGCTCTTTGGCTCGCGCGCGCACGCCAAGCGCACTTGTTGCTCGTTAATAAATTTTCGTACCGTCTGTCTCTCTCGTGCGCGCGTTAGAATCTTATAATTCGCGCAGAGGATATAATGTATACGCGTGTATATATTGAAATTATTCGCGCCGCGCGATAGAGCTCGACCGATAGTACGCCTGTTTTTTTATTCTTCCATCTAGTTGCAAATATTTCAATTAAAAGTTTTCGATTAATGTAATACCGCGGCGCGTACACACAGTACACATGATAAATCGCTCACGGGCAAATGAATATCAATCGTATCTCGACGACGAGTAATTTTGCAAAAATTCGTCGACGCTGCACTGCACTGCACGCGCGTGGCGTACATTATATTATTGCAAGTTATAGAATCATGCGCTGAAAAGCTCCGCAAAAACAACGTCGCGTCGTCGTCGATGTGCTGCAGGACTTTGTACAAGAAAAGACTATAAGACGCGCCGGGAGCGTTTGCGCGCGTATAAGAGGATTTTTTCCATTCCGATAAAATTTATGAAAATCCAAGCTTATGTCCAAAGAGAGAACTCCGCGAGATATTATATCGATATTCGCGCGGCTCGTAACGGGTTTTATAGATACGCGGCACATTTTTCCTCCTTCGCTCGTCGCGTTTGTGTGATATGTATATTGTGGAACCGCCGCCGCCGTCGCGAGATTAAGGAGTCAAGGAAAAAAAATATATCCATTCGAGCTACTATGCGCGCTTTTATACATTTTAATCCGAATAAAATGTAAAGCTTAACGAGAGAGAGAGTCGTTATAATAATACATTTGCACTTCTTAATGTATATGCGGGGATAATACGAAGGGATCTGGTCGATATAATGTATACGTATAAACAGAAAGCGAAAAAAAAAGAGAAGGAAAAAAACCGCTGCCAATATATTGGCAAGTAGCTTCCTCATACTTTTTTTTAACTTGAAAATAATTTGGAAATATTAATATCATCTTTTCTTAT
>CACVKI010142763.1:0-15742 GCA_902732785.1 Trichogramma evanescens | reverse complement strand
CCAATTTTCACACACTTCGTGAGCAACCAATCAATTTCTTCCCGTCGAAATATCTCTCGGAGGTCTGGAAGTCGACTCTTCCAATCATTGATTAACCTACACAGTTGCCAGTAAAAACTTTCACGTTCTTCTCCAATCTCCCAATTTACCCGTTCTCGCATTCTCTTCAAACTTTCTAATTTTTTTTGGCCCGCCTCGAAATCCGTAATTTCATCAAATAGATCATTTGAAAGTTTTTTGAATTCGTCGTCGGCCATCTTTTTACACACTTGCACGCAAACATAGAATAACTTTTAACTAGTGAAATATATTTTTTTGTAGAAGAATTCTTCTTTTCGTCGATGCGACGTTTACTCTTCGGTATCTACTCGTGTACTAATGCACTCGAATGAACTCACATAAAAATTTTTTCGAAGGTGGACGGCTTGGCGCAGTCGCACCGCAGTGCTGTCAAGAAGTGGCGATGCAAATGGCTGAAGGAGCCTTCGTTACCGACGAAGATTGTGCAGCCAAAGTAGACTAATTTTGAATGTTAATAAATTATTACAAATTTTTAATGATTTCGTGTGATGGTTTTCTGGAACGGACTTCCGGCGATGAGAAATGCAGCTGTATGATTTTTAGTAAGTACTTTTTTATTTGTCATACTTTATCATCCTTCAATTAACAAAGAACATTGATTCAAGTTGGTAACATTGCCTCTGTCGATCAGCTTTCTCTATCAGTTGGAAAATTCAGACTTCTTCTTTTTCACAGCACGTTACAAGATAAAGAATCAACCGAATTAAAATATCTACTTACTCCTAAGCCAAGGTGTAAAAAGATGAATATTTCGATGACTCCTAGAAGTATGGTGCTAGTTCAACGAGCAGCGCAGCATCGTGGCAGTTTAATTTTCCCGCTAAAGAGTTACGTTCACATAAAATTTTTCAAATGAAGTGCTAGGATTCAAGTTATAAAATCGCAGATTACTCTTAAAAAAGTGTAATATTTACAAATCAGCCCTTTGAATCCTAACACTTCATCGGAAAGAATTGTATGATAACATTTTTCGCAAATAACTCTTTGGACGCGCCATTTTAACTTTTGGGGGATTATGCACGAGCAGTTTTAAATTGTCTTTACAACATGTAATCTTTAGCAAAGCTTCGATTTTTCTTATTTTTTTTATATTAGGCGCTCTTAAGTAGCTTTTTACTGAATCCAGCGACGAAGTAGAATCTTGATAAACGGTAGCATTGTGCCGAATGAAAATTGAACTGACATGATGCTGCTCTGCTCTGTCAACTAGCATGTTGCTGCTGGGAGACGTCGATTTGACAACTCCAAATTTTCAAATTTTTCATGAACGTTTTCATTTTACTATTCTGATTTAAAAAAATACCGAGTTCTATACATTGATGATGAAATATTGATGATTTTCTTATATTTATCATCATTTTTAAAAATGTGAACATGGCTCAGAATGATGTTAAACAAAATATACGAATTAATTTCAAATAATTTAAAACTCGTCCCCCGTACGAAATATGTCGATTGAGTTATTCGGTTGGATTCTAATTCAAGTACATTAATTAGTAATGTAATTAATTAATCATAGATTATTAATTAATAATTATTTATTAATTAAGTACAAGTAATTAGGAGTACATCGTTGCAGAATGCTGAAGAGAGAACTTTTGTTATCATTATAATTGGGTTTTTTCATGCTCCTAGGACCTGAAAAAAGACTATCCAATAGTCGCTACACGTGATCCTTAAAAAAAATTATTTGAACCCGATATCAAACTTTAACTTTTCATAAGAATGTACGTGGATTTGCTCATGTATGCGTTCGCGCCCAAACGCCCATGCGTACGGAGAGAGAGAGAGAGAAATCCTCCCGCAAATGTCAATCAGTTTCGGCTTCAAAAGCAGATGATACCGCACGCCTACGCATATATAGATAGAATATGAGTACAGAGTGGAGGCACACTAATATACCTCCGATTTGCTGCCACTGCTGCTTTTGGCCCAGCCCTCTTCTCTTGGCTCTTTTCGTGTACATGTACAACGTACGCGAATTTGTGGGATTTCACGTCAAAGCTTTGTCTCCCTTTCTCTCTCTCTCTCTTTCTCATTCTCTTTCGACGCAGCTATAACTCAAAAAGTATCGATGATGCACCAGCTATACCACTGCACTCATTGCACAGCGAGTTGACAGAGCGCAGTGACTAATATCGTCGAAAAAATGGACAATATTTGTATTATAAATTTCCGACGACGAAGAGAGAGAAGAATTACGCTCGTTATTACGTTGCGGTCGATATGCGGGAACGCGCGATGATCGTCAAGCTGTATTTATACCGTATCAGAGTGACATTGCGCGCACACACACATATAATATATACGATACTTTTATATTATAACGTAACCGCAACAGAGTAGCAGTTCGATCGACGTCGACCATAGGATTAAACTTTTTGTACACGTTATTATTTAACGCAATCGTGAGCTGCGGTCCGGTACAACGACGACGCGATAATGAATTTACCTTCGAGGAACAAACAAAAATTACACCTGACAACTTGAAGTTACAAATACACGTGATCGAATTGAAATTGATGGAAAAATCGATTCCATCGGTACCTATACGTATAAAATCTTGCAGCGCGGTGCCCGCGCGCCACATGTATAAACGCGGGCGCGCGCGGCTCTTTAAATATAACGTAAATATAAAATCGCTCGCTCGGAGGGAGGCGCGCAGTTACCGCGCGGCTCTGCGAAAGATTTAGCAGCGCTACAGAGACAGAGGCTCGTTCTCGGCTACAAACACACCTATACGTATAAATGCGCTACGCCGCTGCTCGCTCAGGCAATATCCGCACAAGGAAGTTAGCAGGTGCGCGGCGCGCCCCGTGAACTGCAGATGGTTCGTCAGGCAACGCGTGGCCTGGGCTTTGTATCTCTATATGGGTATGTGTGTGTAGGAAAATCGCTCGGACGCGTACACACACACACAGACGCTTTGGGACGAGACCGCAAGCGTGTTTCCCTTTTCCCATCTTATTCTGCTATACGTGTATAACGCGTGTTATAATAGCGACCATTCGCATTCGCACGTAGCGCGTTCGCTGCACTCCGCAACGCTATAAGCCCTTACCCAGGTAGAGTTGTCGCTTTTCCAGCTCTTCGGCAAACACACACCGGCACGCGCGTATACGCATCGACGCGATAATACCAACGGCGAAACGTTATTTTTTCCCCCGCGATTGCACGTCTGTCACGTTACTGCTGCTGCTGCTACTCTCCTACTGTCCTCGCGATCGTTGGATTGTTCTTTTTTCTTTTTTTTTTTTGCCACTTGTCGCAAGCTTCAGGGATAGATCGAGAGCTTTAAGATTCGATTAGCGCACGAAGGAGAACTCACGTACGAGATGCAAAGCTTTCTTTCAACTGTATTCGTTTTAATAATAATAACGATCACGCAAGCTCGCGGAGTAGACAATTAAGCCAAAAAATTGTGTGAAATTATCAAAGAGTATATGATGATGTGATTATATGTAGCGATCGAGACGGAAACTTGGCATTTGCGCGTACAACACCTTTTACCTTTGTCGCCATCTGTCGTTCGCTCACAAACTATGAGCTCTCTACTCAATTCGCATTTCTTATGAAAAAATCTATTAGGTCCGCAATGTAAATTTCTGAAAATCATTAGACACGTATTTTTTTTGTTTTTCAATTAATCAATTATTAACGGAGGTATGATCGGTTAAAAATGAGCGTGACGTCACAATCATAGTACTCCTCCCGTTATATTTACTATGATTGTGGCGTCACGCTCGATGTTTCAAATGCTATATCTCCGTTAATAATTAATTAATTGAAAAACGAGAAAATACGTGTCCAATGATTTTCAGAAATCTACATTGCGGACCTAATAGATTTTTTCATAAGAAATTCGAATTTGACATTTCTCGATGCAAATTATAAAATTAATACTATATACTATCGTCATTTTTAGTTAATTTTTTGTCATTGGAAATTTGCAGCAGTGCTATGCAAGCTCGACCAGAGTTCTATAAAATATATCAATAATGAATTATTTTTATCTTATCTCCCTTTATAACTCGTGCCTACCTTCTATCTATCAATTATTTTTTTTTTTTTTACAATACGTTACGAGTGAAATCCATTCGTCGTCGAAGCGTCGCCCGGTTCGAATGGATTTCGAGAAAATTTGAGAACACTCCGCGAGGGCGGATATAATATATCCGTACACGTACATAACGGGCGGACACCTGTGTCGCTCGCATGGATTTTCCCCAGTCCTCGCGGCAAGTAGTATAACACACCCCTGCGCACCTATATGTATATGTGTGTGCGTGTGTGTGTGCGTGTGTCTGTGTACGGCAGATCTCGCGCGCGCACGGGACCATTTCATGGCGTATCATATATCTAGCTATTGTCAGGCTTGTGCACCTGCGAACACGTGCGCCGACGGCGATGTAGTTATACTCTCGCGGCTTCCATCCACTGCAGGAGCAGATCGCTGGAACAAAGCTGCTTCCGCCTTCAGACAGGGCGAACGATATTTGGATACACTTAGTTTGTTTTTTTTTTTTTTTTTTTTAATCATTTTTACATCGTTTACTTTTCTTTCTACGCTTATTAAAAATGTACAGCTAATCGCGTGAAATTAATGTATCTATTCTATACTGAAACGGTCAAAGAAATTCATTACGCGCTGTATAATATACAAATATATATTATATAATAATTACGCGCGTACATAAAGAACGTAAAACGCAGTTTTAACGAAGAAATTTCATTATACACTTTACGACGATATTTCGCCAACGTCAATAACACGAGGGCAGTAGCAGCAGCAGCAGCAGCAGCAGCAGTGCACGATCTGTTAGCGAAAGCTTTAAAGCTTTTTCTCGCTCACGGGCGCGCGCAAGCCAAGCAAGTCTTTTCCAGACTTGCGAATCCAATCTATTTTTCTGCAAAAACTTCAAAAACAATACACCAATCGTGAATTACGCACTTGCTGCTGCCGCCGCCGCTGCTACTCGCACGCGCAGCGCGTATACACTGCTCTAGGCGCTTTTACTTTTTTCTGTTTATAAATGCATTATACACATCCATGCCCGGCTTTACATAACTTATTTGTTCTGTTTTTATTTTGGGTCTGCATGCAACGTTCTCATATTTCCCGCTGCTGCTGCTGTAACTGCACAAACGTTGTATACCAACGTTTTTGACATTTTAATCTCTGCGCCAAGTATATTATATACGTCCTGTCACCTTTTTGTATAAATACATCCTAGAGATTGTTTTGTATGTAATTTCATTTTTTTTTTCTTTTTTTAATACCTTGATTGTTGCCGTATCGTTGCAACTGAACGCGGGGCAAGCGCGTCTCGACTGAAAATAATTGTACGCGGAATACGAAACAATTTTTATGATTTTTCCGCTATAGCATAATGTACAAAAACACGACAGGTCCTTTGATTCGAGCGAGCTCCACCGCCATTTCTTTCGATAAATCGCAATTGATAATAATGTATGAGCAAAGATAAAGTCTCGCTTTGAGAAAGGCGTTGAATGTAAATCATTGCGGCAATTCGATTGCATAATTGACCCAGAGCAAAAAGGGCGAATATAAAGGATCGCAGGTCTGGCCCGGCGAACTTTAAGCTACGCGAACGCAGAGATCGGCAAAAGAGTAATTTTACGGCGCGTGTCAGATGGAAAAGATGAGAGCTATATACGCGCGGAGTGGCTGTCTCCGGCAGCAGCAACGAGCCGGCCTATACGTAGCGCAGCTCTCAAACTCGGGGGATATATAGAAACGTCGAGCGCGTGGATGGGCGAGGAGAGGCAAACGAAAAAGGGATTCGAGAGAGTGAGAGAGAGACGAAAGGGTCTACAGAGCATAATAATAATTTGCATGTTGGTTATCATATAGCTGCGCACGGACTCTGCGTTAGTAGTAGTAGTAGTAGTATTATACGTCATATCGCGCTCGACTGGCTGCGCGCGCGCGCGATCGGCGATGTTATTATTACGCTGCACCTGCCAGGTGAGCCCTGCACCACCACCACCACCAGTACCGCCGCCGCGTGTACGATGCAGCAGTAGCAGCGAGCTTTTGATTCCCTTTGAACCGACGTTATAATAACGCGCGCGGTCGCGAACTGCCCGCAACACCTGACTCGCTCGCTACGTATATATAATATAGCTTGTGCTGCTGCTGCTGCTGTTGGATGCCTGCGGCAACAGCTAGAGAGAGAGAGAGAGAAAGAGTAAGAGGAAGAGCTGAATGCAGCAGTAACAGTGCACCTATGTGCCACGCACACAATGCAGCAACAGCAGCAGCCCCCCGGAGAAACTATATTCTCATACCCACTGTGTGAGTGAGTGAGCGAGAGAAAGAGAAAGAGAGAGAGAGAGGAGAGAGAAAGATTAATAATAGAGTAAAGCCAAAGCGAAGAGCTTGCAAGCTACTGCCTGCCTGCCATGCCTGCCATGGCTGCCTGCCTGCCTGCTGCTGCTCTGTGGCTCTTCTGTTGCTAACAGTTAATCGATATGATACTCTTATACGCGCGCACATCCAGGCACCTACCTACCTACCTACGAATATGTATGTACGTGAGCACGTGGCGTCGTCGAAACCAAGTGCCCGCGCGCGCGAGCGTGCGAGCGCGGTATGTGTCAGTGTGTATGAGCGAGCTTTTCCGACCTATCCTACGTTATATAGTGTGTGTGTGTGTGTGTGAGTGTGTGTGATGTTGCCGATGCAGCCCTGCCACGTTTCTCTGCCTATGTGCGCTTCATTCATCAAATAAGTGGTTAACTTTTATCTCTCGCTCTTTTTCTCCCTCTTTCTCTTTGCTCTCGCGCGGCACACTCCTCGTTTTTCGGACGCTCGCTCTCGAGTTCGGCCTGCTTTTTGCGGTCGTACTTTGACATCCTTATACGCGTGCCCGTCCCAATGCGTGCGTTCATTTTTTTCCCCCCGTTGTGTTCTTCATTATTGAATCTGATTCCCATCAACGATTCGAGATTTGGCGCTCGAATTTCATTGTGTAGAAAGAAAAGTAAGATCAAGTCATATATCGTACGCGGGGAATAATTATGCCTACGAAAGCAAAAAACTGGAACTAATTGTTACCATCTGAAATTTTGTTTCTTCCTGACCTCCGCAATTCGAAACGCTAGCTAAAATCAACATGATATTGAATTTACCGATGCAATTAACTTTTTCAACAAGTGTGTGAAAAATACTCGTAATTCTTTAGCGCTATTAAAATAGTACCAATTCATTTCTAGATGGCGCATCCAATACCCACGAGTATAAACAGACGAAGGTTGCTACATATTAAAGACGATGACATTTAATAATAATCAAGTCGCCTCAGCACAGGCAGGTATCGCTTCCGCAACATAACAATTCTGCAACATAAAGGATACTTACTTGCGCAGATATATATCATAAGATTCTGTTCTATATTTGAGAAAAAAAGAGAAAAGAACAAGTGAGCTAGTGTAAAGATTTTCATCTACTTGTAATGCGAGCAAACAAATAAATCTCACTGCGATTTCGACTCAATTTTCCACTTATGGAAAATTTTCGCAGTTCTTCTGAGATGAAAATAGAGGTGATCGTCTTTAAGTAACTTTAAATTAAATATTGAGTATTGAACGTTGAAACGAAATTTCATCATTTACGGCTGCGTTGCCAACCTAAATTCAGCGAGCCAAAACTTTCTTGACACTGCGTTTCAAGGTACTGTTTAGGTGACGCGCTCGAATTAGCTACCTTTTTGCCTCTGCGCGCGAGTAAGTATCCTTTATGCTGCAGAATTGAAAGCGATACCTTCCTGCGCTGGGGCGACGGTATACTGGTGCAGTAGATAGTGGGAACTCAATATGATAGTTGCAAGAGCAGAATTCGTTTTTGTTACCACTACAGGAATAATAGTTTTCGACCAACTTACTTATTGCCAAATAGTGCTTTGACTTATACAATTATTTTGACTTTACCACTTGCAGATTCACAGATTTAAAGGTACTCGCCATCTAGTGGTCAAAACTCAAAGTACTATTATCGCGTTTTATGAGCGGTTGAAAATTTTTTAGATGCGCTACGTAATCGCGACATTATTGCAGCAGAAAAAATTCCAAAAATAATCAAATTAATGATTATTGTATTTATAAAACGGTTTTATCATCTGCTCTCGAATTCGATGAAGAATCAACTCCATTATACAGCAGCAGAAGCATCGGCTTTGGGCATAAACGCGGTGCGGATTTGTGTTCATTTTTCACGCACGCTTACGCACTCTCGCGCACTCAGACGCACAGCAGCCACCACAGCCGGGACTGCCGCTCGCTGCCGGCAGTGCGGGTTAATATTACACGTCTATATACACGTGCTCCGCAGTTTTACAAACCAGCAGCAGCAGCAGACAAACAGACTGACAGACAGTGCGCGATGCAGGCCTGCTGGTAATCATTTCTTTACGGGGCACTATCAACTGCTGCTGCCGCTGTCGCTGATGATGTGCTTTTTGTATATTAAGCTGACACTGATTTTTTTTTCGACGACCCGCTGTATAAATAGTTAAACTGCATGTAATGTAGTGCAGACGATGGGTCGCTCTAATTTCCAACGAAGCTGCGGGCTACAGCCTACATAGTTTTTTGCTTTATTTTAGTTTTGCAAGATTCGTTCGTCGACCAATATCGTCGAGGACATTTCAATTCGATCGCTTAGTTTTTTTTTTTTTTTTTTTGTTATATCTTTTCAATTTTGATTTCCACGCTCGCTGGTAACATAATTTCGCATTCGAAATTTTCAACATATCGAATTGCAAAAAAAAAGAAAAAAAATTATTAACTACACTCGGAGACGCGCTCGCGCGCGATCCGTGAACGAATGATAGATATATTGCGGCCAGATGACGCGGAGCAAAGTAGAGTAGAACAAAAAAAAAATTGTACCGTTCCGAAAAGGGCATTGACGCCATATGGCGCATATCATTTTATTTTTTACCGTAACGTATATAGGTATACATATTTCCAATATATACATCTATACAAACTTCGCGCGCAACGCGCATGCTATACTAGAACGGCCAAATTAGATTTTCATTAAAAAAAAAAAATTCCTTCCCTTTTTTTTACCTTCGCTCTTTAATCTCGAGTCACAGCTTGCTCGCTATATATATTTTGGACGTTGCTTTGATTTTCGATCGCTTCGCGCTCGTTCGTTCGTTTATTATTACGCATGAGACAAAAAAAAAAGAAGAAGAAAAGACAATGTCATCCGACGCTCGAGGGCTGCGCGAAATTAATAAGACGTATTATATATTTTTTCACGTGCGAACTCGTTCAATAACATCGTTATTATTTGACACCTGAGAAATACATTCTAGAAACGAGAATAATTATCGATCGTCATTGTTGGCTTAAGATTTTAGCAATAAAATAATTAAATACAAATGTCAACAAAAATAATATAAGTCCATAATAATTAAATACGTAAATTAGTTTATCATCAAAATATTAACTTTATGCATGCGTCGCTTTCAGCAGCTCCTTTGTCTCGCAAAAATTCCAATTTTCACTGATAAAACGGAAAATCTACGATCGCTCGAAATTAACGTATATATATATTTCTGAAAAAAGTACAGTGCCGCGCAAAGGAACCCGTGAAAAAAATTGTCACGAGGAGGCAAGCACTCGATCAATCGAAAAGCACGTGCCGATACATAGCAACGTAAACTCCGCGCAGAGTCACGATACGAAATCGACGCTACAACTAATTATTTTCAATGAAATGAAAGCGAGTAAAGACAAGAAAACTTACCTAATAATCGATGCACGCGAATACTTTTTCAGCAGAGGCCCTCGTGCGTCGTTTTCTTTATCTCCGGATGAATCGCCGTGCCGTGTTGTTGTTCACGTCGTGAGTCTTTTCGGGCGTTTACGATAATAACAACGACGACACAACCAAGACACACAACAAATAATAATAATATGTGTAGCACTGCAGGTGCACCACTTCTGCACGGACTCGGGAGCTTCGTAGCACGCGCTCGCTCGCGCAGAGTTAAATCGAATGGAAACGCGGTCGGGAAATATAAAAAAAAAGGAAAGAGCCAAAGAGAGAGAGAGAGAGAGAAAAAAAAGGCAAAGAAAGGAAGAGATGAGTGGGCAGACGGCGGCGGCAACAGCGGCGATAGATAAACAGTTGCGATCCACCTGTGAAAACTTGCCTGGTGTTCTCTGCGCAAAACAACAAGGCCTGTATGTGCACAGCTGGTGCACAATGAGCAAGAGAGAGAGAGAGATGTGGAGCTTGGCATAAAAGCACCCACACAGACGCGGATTATCCAGACAGAGAGACACACGCAAAGAAGCTTATATTTTATTGGAAAAAGAGGCCCAGCAAATTTGTTTATTTATAAGACGACGATCGCAAAATTTTAAAGTCGTGTCGCGCATGAGATTTTTTTTCTTTAATTTCTATGTTGTACGCACACATCGGCAACCGAGCGGCGCAAGAAATCCAAAACGAGCGAATTCGCTCGGATCGTCTATTACGATGTAATAATGATATTTACAAATACGAAAGCGCTGCCGCGCCACGAGTATAGCGCGTTGCTGCTGCTAATCGCGCGAGTGCCGGTGGCCGACTGAAACTTTCTCGCCGCGCATAGAAGGGAAAGAGAACGAGAGAGAGAGAGAGAGAAAGCACGCCGCCACCGCCACCGCTAAAAGCCCGCTTTGCTAGATGCTGCTGCTGCAGTTTGGTGTAGCGATATATATATATGGGTAAAATAGTTGAAACTACGCTGGCGCCACCTGATCGAGGCCGGCTGAACAAGAGTCTCTAGCGTGAGCGTGCGAATTCGTAAATAAGCGCTGAACGCGCGCGAAAACGTTGCGCAATTTTTTGAGTTACGCGTAATACGATGGGTATAAATACTTGCAATGATAACAGGGGTGTTTTGACATCTATCTCTCGAGGCAGGATAGAAGCCGGAGTAAAAATGAAAATT
The DNA here is from genome assembly GCA_902732785.1 of Trichogramma evanescens. Classification (NCBI taxonomy): domain Eukaryota; kingdom Metazoa; phylum Arthropoda; class Insecta; order Hymenoptera; family Trichogrammatidae; genus Trichogramma; species Trichogramma evanescens. Next base: position 4,685 of record CACVKI010142763.1, on the reverse strand, counting down.
ACCGAATGCTTTTCCAAACAAAGTGAAATTGCTCACGCACTCTACATACATCGTTATCTCCTCGAAGCTCGCGTCGGAGCTTTTGGGATTGTCGCGATTTATAAACGAGAGTATCGAGAGAAAAATATTGACAATTTCGATTGGACAAAAATGCGCAAGATTAAAGTCAGTACGATTTGTCGTCGTCTGCTCTGTACTTTATCATGCGAGCATGTGCGCGTGGGTTTATTATCATCGTAATACAATTGAAATGATAAAAAGAGCCGCCGCCGGCGCTAATAAGTCCGAAACACGCATCGGCCCGGCTATTTAGATTAGTCAACTCGAGTGCCCCTATACACACACGCGCGCGCGCTCTCACTTGCACAGTCGGGAAACTTAAATTTATATATCTATACGTGTGTATTTGTCGAGAGGAGCGAAGTGTACGTATATATGGCTGGATTATATACGGGAGAAGAGGAAGGAGTGTGTGTGTGTGTGTGTGTGTGTGTGTGTGTGTGTGTGTGCTAGTGAGTGAGAGAGAAAGCTGAGAACTAAGTGGGCAGATCGTCGAGTCGGCAGGAGCGAAGGTGGCGATGGTGGTGGTGGTGGTGGCAGCGGAATATTCGCGCTGTGTATGTGTCTGCGAGTCTGTGCTTGCGTTCGAAAAGCTGGCGGAGCTGCAACTGCTGCTTTTGACGCGTCCGATATATAATTCCGCGGGGCGAAGAAAAGCCCCCGCTGCCACTGAAGCTGAGGAATAGCTTTTGCTCGCTACCCACCCCACCTTCCTCCTCCTCCTCCTCTGCCTCGTACTCCTTCTCTTTGGCCCCGTCGAATGAGCTTTCGTTTAATACACATACACGCACAGAGCGTATACTGCAGCAGACGAGGCCTCTTTCGCACCTTATAATACTCTCGCACACACACACACAGACACAGACACAAACACGTTTTATTAAATGAAGAGAGCGTGCATGGAGCAGGCTGCTGCGAGCATCTAAGGCTTGACCGTGATACATTATACAGTTGGTCTATATATGGGCTGCGAAATCTTGTTGTGCTACAATTGCTGTCGAATTATAATATTATTTTTATACACTATGAAAGAGCTCAACCATGTCTCAGTAGTCGCGACTTCTTACACACGCACGGCCTATGTAGCTCTGGTATCGAGTTCGAGTCGTCGATCGGCGCTACCCCCCAATAGCACGTTGTACCGCGCGGAGCTTGAAAGCTCGATCGCGGCCTGTCGATCTTTTTGCGTCGTCTTTTCCGGAAACGGTACACGCGTTCTCGGACACAATCGAGCCGAATATTAACCGACTAACGCGGCGTTAATTCGCCCTCTCCTCCGGCGTCGGAGCTACGTAGTATAAGCGGTGTATCCGAGCGAAGTTCCTCGCTGCTGCGAGCACTCGAGCCGCGTATACATACGTATATTTCGTGCGCGAGCTCTCGACTCGAGGCTCAAAGTATTTCCTGTGGCGTTGGTCCTCCGCGCGCGTGTGAGTGCGTAATACAACATATACATATATATTCTATTCCGTTATCGCTTCGAACCACTCGGAACTCGGAAATCTCGATTGATCCTCGCGTGGCCCGCGTGTTATATACTCACTGTCATCTGCAAGCTTTCTGCATTATAAGCGCGCGCATACTTGCACACACACATGTACCTATACGTATAGACCGAGGATATTATAAAGCCGTTTGTCGGACGGTTTATATGGTTTTGCTATCCTCTGGATTTTTCAAGCGAACCTGCGCACGCTGTCGAAAAAACTAGAACTCGCGCCCGTTTCGAGTGTGTAATTTTGCTCGACTGCAAAAATTATATCGAACAATAATTACCACGCGCGACAGTAATATGCCTTGATGCATGTTTTATATCCACAAGCGAGCTTAAAGGGTATATAACACAACCAAGTTGATGAGAACAAGGCAGAGAATAAGAGAGAGAGAGAGAGAAAAAAATTTAGCACCGAACGTTATGTGTTTCTTACTCGTACATATTTAAGGGCTTTCGATTGAATCACTTATTTGAAAATGACATTAAAATTATTTAACTTCGGTTTTCCAGGTAGTTGAGAATACATTCAAATTTTATACTCACGATAACTTGAAAATTATCCTTATAAGCTGTTTGGCGAAATCGCGATAATATTTGCAACTTCCTCATAAGCATCAAGTTAGGTAGAGTTTTTTTTTCAATAAATTAAATACCATCTTATGTTGCTTCATTGATGTATACTCAAGTATACAATTAGCTTTATTAAATTTATTTTCATGTTTTAAAATTTTACATTGATTAATAATATCAATCTAGCGCAAGGACAAAAAATTTTCAATATTGAAAATAAAGATGCCCATTGATCATTTCTCAACTTCGTTGCCTAAAAATACAAAAGATGGAGAGATTAGAAAAATTTATAAGAATGATTATTTAGAAGGTCAACTGTATCAAATAATTTGGCTTTGTTTTCTTTTGCAACGATTTCACCGGCTTCGTATATTCTGAACAAATCTTCGTTTTTCAAATTCTCGATGACCATATCGCAGCAGAGAATCGGCAGTCGGTAATGTATAAGCTCTAGAAAAGCATCGAGTGCCATCTTTTCAAAATATCTTTTGGACATTTTTTCGCATAGGTACCTCAAGCACTTATCGCGGTATTGTTCGGGGATTTTATCCAAGTTGTTTAATCGCTCGACCTCGAAGTAGTTCTTGTATGTGAGTAATTTTGCAGCTTCCTCGGGTCGTAACTGGATTAGATCGTACAGAGACAGATTCGGAATGATAATTATCTCTTTGGCTCTGCTCTTGAACTCCTCTTCGTCGTACCAACATTTTTCAAGATCCGACGACTTTTCGAACAATTCGTACTTGACGAACAATTTAATGATCGTCAGGACATCGCTTCGATCCAGTTCATAGCCTCTTTTGTTTAAGCATTCAACGACGGCTAGAATGCCAGATGCTAATCTCAATTTATCCCATTCGCGTATATATACGTCAAACATCTCGCAAAAGTAATCATCGGGGGGGAAAACGAAGTTAGACAGATCAGCCCCATGATCCAAGAGTACATCGATCACACCCGGCGAAAGAGTTCCTACGGCTGTTTCTAGCGGTGTCAAGCCCCATTCGTCCTGAGCATCGACCTGCATTGTCTGCTGAAGAACATCGGCGATCTCGAAAAATAACTTCACTAAGTCATCGTCGTGCTGTCCATTGCAAATAACGTGCAGAGGTAGCAATCCACATGTATCTGCTGAATTCGGATTGGCGCCTCTTCGAAGTAGATCTTTGACATTTTGTTTTTTACCATTGAGCAGGGCTAAGTGCAATGGTGTCCTGCCATGTTTGTCTGAGAAATCGACTTGCACCGACAGTTGTATATCACTGCACATCTTAATAAACTTCTCCACCAGTTCGTCATCTATTGGGCGTGATGCAATAATATGCAAAGGATGATATCCTAAAGTGTTGGTCAAATTCGGATCGCTACCTTTTCTTAGTAGATCTTTGATATTTCGTTCTTTACCATTGTTCAGAGCTAAGTGCAATGGTGTTTCGCCCGAAGTGTTCCGGGCATCGACCTGCACCATCAGGTTCATGTCATCGCATATTTCAAAGAACCATTCCGCAAAGTCATCATCGATTTCTCTGCAGCTAATTGCATGAAGCGGTGTATATCCCTCCTTAGTAGCCAAATTTGGATTCACGCCTCTTCTCAGCAACCATTCGGTAGCTTTCTTTTTACCTTTGAACAGAGCCAAGTGCAATGGTGTCCAGCCCAACTTACTTTGAGCGTCGACCTGCATCGTCAGCTGCATGTCATCGCAGATCTGAAAGAATTTCTCGGCTGATTTATCGTCGTAGTCTGTTGCGCAAATCGAGTGCAGTGATGTACATTTTTCCACATCGGCTATATTCGGATCACGCCATTTCTCAGTAGCGATTCGACCACATGCTCCTTATCCAAACACACAGCAATTTGCAATGGTGTCCGACCATGATTTTCTTGGGCATTGACCTGCACCTTCAGCTGCATATCATTGCAGATCTCAAAGAACTTTTCCGCATAGTCATCATTTATTCCACGTAATGCAATAAGATGCAGAGATGTAAACCCCCCTGCGTCGGCTATATTAGGATCGGCGCCATTCCTCAGTAGACATTCGACCATCTTCTGTTTGTCGTTACGCAGAGCCAAGTGCAATGGGGTATTACCCAACTTATTTAGGGCATTGACCTGTACCGTCAGCTGGATCTTTCCGCAGATCTCAAAAAATTTCTCCGTCACGTCATGAGCGACGTCTATATCACCAATAAAGTGCAGACATGAATGTTCGCCCGCATCTTTTGAATTTACATCAGCTCCTCTTCTTAGCAGTAAATCGACCAACTCCATGTGTCTGTAATGCACGGCCCAGTGCAATGGTGTCCGACCCCAAATGTCCCGAGCCTCGACTTGAACCGTCTGCTGAATTTCATTGGTGATCTTGAAGAATTCCTCAAACAATTCAACATCATTGTCTCCCCTGCAAATAATGTGAAGTGGAGTCAATTCCTTCTTATTAGCCCAATTCGGATCTGCATGATTTCTCAGCAGTAATTGGACGACCTCCCTCTGTTTATGACGCAAAGCCAAGTGTAGCGCTGAATCACCCGTTTCCCGAACGATGCAATTGGGATCC
>CACVKI010142762.1:0-21214 GCA_902732785.1 Trichogramma evanescens | reverse complement strand
AAAAAACACACACACACACACACATCCATACAGACAATTGTTCAGAATTCAATGAAGATTCTGAATATGTGTGCGAAATTGTCCTATGACTTCTATATCAAAAGTTGATTTTGACGCCTATTACAAAGCTTCCTCTATAAGGAAGTAAAATGACTTGCTGGCAGCTCATTAAAATGAATAGTAAAATGAAGGAAAAGTCGCGAAAAAATTGCATAAAATATCTCGGGGGAATAGCCAGAGCAATATTTGAATTCCTGACCCACAAACTTGAGCTAGTCAACATATTTTTCAGTCATTCCAATAGGTAAAAAAATTAGATAGTTTATTATTATCATATTTGCCAAAAACCGTAGCAAAAAGCTTTCGGGTACCTCTTTTTTATGGCAAAAAAAAGCTTTGCAGAATATCACAAAGTGATTTTGAAAAAGATTTGTTTTTCGCTTCACCCTAGTATACAAGCATTATGAACAAATTCACACTTGGTTTTTTGGCTGCTTTTAAGAGTTATTTTACATTTTTAACTTAAAGTCGTTCTTTTTCAAATCGGAAAAAAGCAAATATTAAGGATGTGAAAATAGGATAGGATGTAATGATTGTAAATATTGTACGAACAAATCGAGTTCAAGAAAACTACATTTTAATCTTCAAAAAACACATAATTAAATTATCAGACATGAAAAGATTCCATAAAATATTATTATCGCCATCACAAACTTTGGACTGTAGTAGCCAAGCAAATATTATGTAAATTTTCGTTTGTCAATGATTCATCGATGATCATCTCACAGCACTCGAATGGCAGGCGGCAGTGCGTCAGCTCCATAAAACATTTTAATGCCCAGCCCCGGAAAAATCCTCTCGAAAGTTTTTCGCACAGATGTAAAATACAAGCCTTTTTAGGTTCTTCGGGGAGCCGAGAAATTTTTCCCGTGTGCATGAACTTGTAGCAGTCCGTGTATGTGGGTAATTTCGTCGCCTCTTCGGGTCGTAATTGGATCAAATCGTAGAGCGACAGACTAGAATTTATCATTATTCCTTTTGTTTCTATCGCCATCTGCTCCTTATCATTCCAATATTCTTCCAGATTCGTTGAATTTTTTAAAAATCCATAGACATGGAAAATATTCATTATTTTCAATGCGTGGCTACGGGTTATTTCATATCCTCCGTTCTCCAGATGCTCCATGATGGACAGAACGCCAGATATTACTTTTAATTTCGTTACAGCTGTGATGACTTTCCTAGCTTCAATCGACTCAGTTGTAAAAAGGAAGTTGGACAGGTCAGCACCATGATCCACGACTGCATGGACCGCATTCGGAAAAACATTCGCCACAGCTAATTGCAGCGGTGTCTGACCCGAATTGTCCACAGCGTCGACTTCCACCGCTTGATGTTTTTCCTCGTTTATTTTGAAGAATAGCTCCGCTAAATCATCATTTTCAAAATAGTACCAATTATATTTTTTCTTACAAATTAAGTGTAATGGTGTCGATCCCTCTGCATTGGCTACATTTGGTCCACACCTCTTCTCAGCAATGATTCAACCGCCATCTTGATGCCCAAGACCGTGCATTTTAGAGCCAAGTGCAATGCTGTGTTACCCAATTTGTCCTGGGCATCGACCTCCATCTTTTGATTTTGATCTTCGTTGATCTTAAAAAATATCTCCATCAAACCTTCATCATATACACTGCGTTCTTTGAAAATATAATGCAGAGGAGTCAATCCATCTTCGTCGACTACATTTGGATTGGCGCCATTTTCCAGCAGTACTCGAACAATATTCCGGTTTTGACTGCCGACTGCATAGTGTAGCGGTGTTTTACCAAGCTCATTGGTTAAATTAGGATTGGTGCCGTATTCCAGTAGAATTTGAACCATTTCCTGGTTTTCATTGCCCACTGCACGGTGTAGCAGAGTTTCATCATTCTCAGACGAATCTACGTACATGACTATTGTTTTGCACTCACACTATTTAATTTCACAAAGAACACTTACTGAAAACGATGCGATCTTTTCTTGTAATACACGTGTTTGACACTCTTTTGATTCACTTTTACTGATCAGGATAACGAATTATTAACAATCTGTCAATGTGATCTAACCCAATTATTTATTTCTATTTCAATTCGATATCGATGTACTGAGACATTCAGTGCCTTACGCCTTTCAATTCGACATTTCATAGTTCGTGTATCGTAATGTCAGTTGCAGCGCATAGTGCATCGTTCTCACACACGATTTTTGCCTTTTTGCGCATAAGCGCGAAATAAAAAGCTGACATTTTTTCATGCAGAAAATCGATCGGCGCATTGTTCGGCAATTCACAAATTTGTGTAAAAAGACATAAAAGATAACTCCGAGAGTGAGACATCTCTGGCACTCAGCTACGTTAAAATGTGATAAAAAGATGGATGAAAAATAAAAACCCGTTTAGGAGACGATGAATTTGGCGCACGTACACAGAATTGATAATGATGAAGACCGAGAAGGCGCGAAGGTATTATAAGGCGTTTGGCGAGGACACCGCAAAATAATCATGCTCAAACGATTAACCATACGTCCTCTTCTCTCTCTCTCTCTCTCTCTCTCTCTCTCTCGTTTGTTCACTCTTCGTCTTTCTTTCTACAATTTTAGTTTTTGTTGCTGCCCGTGACGTAAACACGAACTTGTCGTTGATCGCGGAAAGGCAGCCTGTACGAAATACGTGTTAGAAATTTCATTCCTCGTTTCTTGGTAAAAGTGCACCCAAGTGCGTAACGTGCGAGCTCGCAAAGCGAATCTTGGTCGACGAATTTTTTTTTCTTTTATTTTCATTTTGTTTTCGTACACTGACCGGCTTTGAAATGAAGCAATTTCGCGAGACGCACACTTTGGCAGTTTTATTCGATTGATTCTGGTTTTTTCTTTTCTTTTTTTTTTTGAGATCAAAAGTGTCGTTTCACGCTAATCAAGCGCGTGTATAGTAGTTCGATTTCCCTCGTTGCTAATGACTTCTACGGGTCGTTGTAAAACTTATGCAATAACATATCCCGTACTATAAATATATATTTTTGAGTGTTAATTGTGGAGGATGCTTGTGCCGGTCGATGTAAATGTGTCGCTTATGCAAATCGATTTATAGAAACACAACGACACGCGTTCGATTCGATGATTCTTATCTCTTACTTCCGTTTCGTTTTTTTTATTTAACTTAATGTATACTAGATCTATGTAAATATAACGTTATGTTAATTTTTATTTTTTCCCCGTTCCAGAATATGTGACTGCTAATTCGGAAGTGTTTAGTATACGTCGACACGACCAGTACGACATCGCATTTATTAAGAGAAACTCAGAAGTGGCTTTTAATTCCGGCTTGAATCGGCGCACCAGACGATCGCTTTAAAATTCGAGGAGCAGCGATTGTTCGATCGGCTTCTAGATACAATAAATGAAATTTCATTTCTGGACGCACGGCAAACTAATTCAAAGAAATTCTGTGAGTGTTCATGAAAACATAGTCAAAGGATTTTAAAATGTATATAATGCACACGTGCATGACAATAGTATCTGAACCTAACATTCTTTATGACGTATCAACCGGTTATTGTAAAATTGATGACGGCTTTGTTAGCTTCTTGATTAAAAATGAGCAAATTCACGTAAGAGTTACACCCTTTATCCGATCGAGTGTTACACGAATTGTAGTCGATACGTGAAATCACAACCCTTTTTACATTTCAACAACAGTTATGTAAGGTGGTTGTCGAACGATTTCTGATTTTTCCGATTTTCGTTCACATTCATTAACGCTCTGAAAGAAGATGCATATATTAGTGAATAAATGCGTCTGAAAAAGTATTATTAGAATTCAAAGGAGTAGATTTTTTTTACCTGCAACATCATCAAAATTAGTACTCAAAGGGAGTACAATCGTAAAGAGTAATCTTGCGAATGTTACTCGGAAGTTTTCAAAATTCATATGACGACTTTTCAGTTCAAAACCGAGGCATGCCTTTGCACTATAAACTCTTCAAAAAGCACAGAGTTTTTCGTTCACCATCAAATATTTTGATAATATTTAAAGTATAGCGTTGCTAGCACTTAAAGGAATAGACACTTTAAATAAAAACTTACTAAAACACAATTTAAAAGAACTTGAAGTTTTTTTGCGAGTATACTTATAAATATCAGTATAATAGATTCAACAATTATTTACTTTACAAACCTATGAGAACAACAGGGAAAAAATACACTCCACTGAGATTTAAAAATACATGTGCATTTTATTATATATTTTCAAGTATGTTATATCCATACATACACATACACATATGTAGAAAAACCTATTCGCGTTAAAATTTCCTTAATTTACATGTATGGAAAAAATATAATGTACATTTTTAACAGCATGAAACGCATAATTATACTTCTAATAATTCAATACTGGCGCCCGGATTTAAAAAAACACGAATTTTCGAGAGGCTTTGTAAAATTTAGGCTTTTCACCAAATGTCGCGTGTGCATGTGAATTGCATAACTTTTAATGCAAATGGCAGCTTTTCGAGCGTTATATATAGCACGCTAAATAATCATTTCTGATTCAAAACAAAGGCACTAATTTACTAAAAACATTTCTAGAAAAATGTCTATAATCGAATAAGTGAATTACATTGCTAGAATAATGACTAATATTCAACATTCGATGTATCAGGAAAAATGATGAAAACTAGAAATTCGCTTGCAAGTATCAAAGTCGTTTTACCTTTTAAAATACAATTTTTATTTCATAATATTTATTGCCATTGGTCTTTATCTGGATGAAAATATTCATCCCACAAACGAGGTATGTCTGAAACGTTTCAAGTCAACTTCGCACCTTCGCCGCCTAGTCTAGTTTAACGCTTTCGATTGCAATTCTATAATATTTGGCATCATTGTAGAAAAATATTAAACTCATAAATCACCGACGAGCTTGTGATTTTACAAAATATTTCAAAAATTCATAATATCAGACAGAAGCCGAATAGTTAAGAATTCGTTTAATTAGGTAACAATATTTATTCGAATTGGTAATAACAGGTTGAAATTTAGTTGCCATCATATTTGATGAATTGTTAGTATTTAATCAGTCGAATTCCTTTGAGTTTCTTTTAATATCGCATTTAAGAAAGCTTCCATTTTGATTCTTCAAAAGTTCTTAATTTTATCTTTTATAAAATACAGTTTCATTCATAAGACGCTCTTAATATGCTTAATAATTTTAATGGTACTTTTATAAGTAGATTATATAATTGCAAGTGAATGTTGAACTTCGACCATATCGTAATTTTTGGATTAGCAACCCACTCAATCTGCTGAATAGATATATTTTTATGCAAATACCTAACTGAAATAATAAATTTATAGATTACAACAATATGTCAATAAAAATCTGTTTAACTGTTTTATTGTAAGTTATCTATAAAGTTAACGAAGAAGTTTATAAACAGGTGCTTCCGTCTAAGATAATATATATTTTAAATTGTATACATGTAAACGTATAAGTATTTACATATCAAAACGTTTTGTACATTTTAATCCATCTCCAATAACAAGGTTGTTTTATTATTGCCAAGATCATTTGTTTTAGACGTTTTCAACTAGTGAGAATTGCAAAATGGTAGTTAAAATATATATTATGACTTCGTAATTGGACATAGTAATGTATCATTTTAATAATGAACCGGACTTCTTGTATAAACCGGCCTTGAACATCAGTCCGAAGTCGCAGAGTCTCTCAATTTTTCTGGAAAAGTTACGTTTAATTTGATATGGCAAATATTTAAAAAATAATTGTCTAAATAGTTCTAATTTCTCAATTCATCATTTTATGGCTTATTATTTTCATCTTAGATATGAAAATAAATTTAGTAATGTTTACATACCGTATGATATGTATGATCTTTGTATTTCTTATCCCTATAAGGATGCTCTACTGTTTCACTTTCTCATTTACATTCATTGTAACTTTTATTATCTTTCATATTACTCATATTGTACTGAATTCATTTTAAATGTTGTACTTTGATAGTTGTACTTTTCCAGAAAAAATGTATTCTCCATTGACAAAAATATACATGTATTTTATTATTTGTAATTTTTAAAAATTACAAATTTTATGTGCGCAAAATATCTAAACATGGATTACTACAAGCTTCTTTACACTTCTTATGTTTTTAGGAAAGCGGTTCACTAAAAATATCCTTAAGCGATGATTTTTATGTATATTTCTTTTATCTGAACTTCTACTTTTTACGTAAACTCAAAAAGCAACCAAAATACTCGACTTAATACACAGATGGAATGCTTCATTCGATATACGTAATGAATATCACTATGTTCAGCCAGAAGTGAACATCTTACGATACATTTGAATATCAACTACTTTTATTTGTAACTTTATTTTAATAAACGATAGAAAGTTTATTAATTATTACGTAGCACATTAATATTTTTCAATTTCACTCTATAAATTTTACTTTTTAAACCATTTAAAGTTTTGTCTTTAATTTTATAATAGCGATAACTAGATTGACTTATATACAACTTTATTCTTTTAATATACTCTATTTGCGGAAACCGCTGTAATACTGATTGGACAAACGTTTCGTTTGATATACGTCTGTCATAAGACAAAATTTATATAAAATGAATAACCGCAAATAACAACAATAAATAATATAAGGATCCATTAATACTACAAAAAAATAAAAATAAAAATATGATAAAAATTTAACTTTTTTAAAGCTAAAATAATATGTACTTAAATTACCTATGAAAAAACTACTCGAAAAATGTACATCTGAAAAATAACTATGTAATACCTCAATCAAAATCTCTCGTAAACCAACTACTTTACATAGTTCTAGCAGTAAAAATAGTTTGCTCAGAACTTAGTCTTTTAGAGATTCTTAGCTCAGAGTCATTTCTCATAAATAAAGTATAATTTAAAATTTTAAATTGTAACATTCAATCTTAATATCATACAGTCTTGAAGGATTATTGCATTTATCTTCGAAAAATTACAATTTAAGCACGAAGCATTGAACATTAGCTGAGTTCATAACATTATTTGTCGAACACCTTTTTCAAAAACATCAAGCCAAAATAATGCTATATACAATCTCTTTAGTCTTTCAGCTATATTTCATGTACGCGTTGCTCTCAAAGAGCCGTGCTTTCAAATGGCGATGCTGGTGGGCATTGTTCTGGGGTTCGACAAAGTTCTTGAAGTATTGCTGCCGAGCCGTCTCGAATCTTGGCAAGATCGACATCGGCAAAAAAATCACTTTTCATCGTACCCAGTGCACTGTCCGAACCGAAGCTGTCCTGACGTTCAGCTTTTTTGTACCCATAAAGAACGAAATCGCTCAAATCATTTTCGATTAGCTTGGCATTTTCGTCTTCTTTCATTTCATCTTTCGATTTTTCGGCTGTTTCGGAATTTGATTCGTCAAATGAGAAACTTTCAACGTAACCGAGATCTGATTTGCCTCTCCTTCGATTTTTCCGTCGACTGCTTCTTCTCTGTTGCGATGTCGTTTTCAACTTCTGTTTTCGTTTTGGCGATTCCTCGGTCGTTTCATTTTCCATAGGTTCAATTGTGAAAGCACTTTTTAATGGTGATTCTTGAGTCGGAGATATTTTTGTCCGCCTTAATGAAGTAGTGGTCGTCTTGTTCTTAACGTCGACTTCAGAGCTGAATGAACTGGACGAAGCGTTCTCCTTGTCAGAAGTGGTTACTATTGATTTACCGATTTGACGAAGGTATATTCCAACGAGATTACCCGTAGAATTTAATGATTTAAATTTTGCATTCAAATTTTCTCCTCGCGAATGAGAAACTTCACTGCTGGTAGAATCATCCAATAATTTTTTGGCACTTTCACGATGTACTCGATAGGAGGAACGCTTGTGTTCGTTGCTACTGAGGATCGAAGTGGATGTAGGAACTACAGGTGCTACCTCAACTTGGCCAACGTATTTGACTTTTTCAATAGGTGGATAATTTTCTTGTGTGAAATTTCCAGTGGAATTCTATAAAGCAAAATTAGAACTTTAATATTTAAAATACTTAACGAAATAATGATTGATGCCTTACTAAATTGCTACAAAGAGAAGAATTGGCACTACGTCTAGATTCTATAGCAGATAAATCTTCACTGCAGATACTGGTCTTGCTGCTTTGTCTCGAGTAAATTTTGGATGGTTTATTGATGTTCTGCCCTGTTGCCGAATCTATTGGTCGAATATTTTTTTCTGGAACTTTTACATTTTCTTTGCCTTCGCAACTTTTCAAGTAAAAATCAGATTCCAAAGTACTATCATCGCAACCTTTACTTCTTTTTTCTTGATGAACCTGTACAATAACGAAAGAAGTTTATTACACGAGAAATAACATAAATGAGAATAATATAAATGAAGTATAGGTAATTAAAAAAAAAAAGAAGACAGAGAGAGAGTATGTCATTCAGTGAAGTTCTTGATTAATTATTTGGGTAATAACTGGTGGATAAAATTCAATAGATCTTGGTTATTTACCTGGCCTTCTGTTATGGTCCTCAATTGAGGGCTTAAAACTTCGGGTGTAGTCGTTTCACTGTTACTCGGACTCGAGCCTGCATAGTTTTTTATTTCTGAATCTAATTCATCTGGCATGGGTGTATTCGTAGACAAATGCCTAGCCAAAGCTTCCAACCATCGATCCATAACTTCGAATGGTGGTCTTTTGTCTGGATTTAAGTCACAACATAAAAATGCGACTGTGTAAAAACATTCGGGACAGCTGTCGCAGAATTTTTCCTTGAAAGCCCTCTTGTTTAGGCCGAAATCTGACGAGCGAGGTAAATAATCTGGATCCGCCTGCACGCGACCGATGATCTCGCACATGACTATACCGAAACTGAAAATGTCTACTTTTTCATCGTACTTATTACCTTTCATCATTTCTGGTGCCATCCAGTACGGATTACCGACAACTGTGTAACGCTTTTTTCGCTCTTTGCGTGAATTTCGCAATTCACCATCCGATCGTCTGGTATATTTACCAGCTGGAATTTAAAATAAAAATAGTAAAGTTGCCGATAGGTACAGAGAGTTTCAATTTCAACTGAATCTACGAACCTGGACTAGTTCGTTCGGGTGCAGTGCCATTTTGAATGATCCTAGCCAATCCAAAGTCAGCAACGACTACAGTCTTATCTTCGCGCACCAAGCAGTTATGCGAGTTCAAATCTCGATGAATGATGTTCATGGAATGTAGATATGCCATTCCCGCGGCGATATCCTTGGCGAAGGAAGTACGTTGATCCCACGAAAGCAACTCGCTCGTGTCGTGTAACAAGGCTCGTAGTGTGCCGCCTGGGATGTATTCCGTGACAAGATGTAGCTTTTTATCTTTATACAAAACCCCGATAAAACGGAGCACGTTATTATGATGAAGCGAACGTAGCACCGCTACCTGTTGACGTTTGATCAATTCGTCAGTTTTTATTTACATTGTATTTGATTCGGAAAAACATTTTCCATTAGAAAAAAAGAATCGAGTAAAATTTCACCTCTTTTAGAAAATTTTTCTGTGCCTCTTCATCGACCCTGTATAACTCTTTGAGCACCATTATTTCGTTGGTGTCACGATGCGTAACCTTGAAAACTTGTCCAAAGAATCCTTTGCCCAGTAATTCACCCTTTACGAGGTCACTGGCCCTAAATATTCGTTGATTTTTTGGTTCAACCCTGAATGATCTCGTTCGGCTCAAATCGCAAGCTGAACTCGTTGGCGACACTCTGAAGTACAAAAATATTGTTCGTCGATCATCGGGTCTAATTTTAGATTCGCAGGATTCTAACAGTTAAATATTTACCCATCAAGTAATCTAGACATGGAGCTACTTCGTTCTTTTTGTTTTGGTTCCTTGGTTCTTCGTAATGGTCGACTTCTGGTGCTGCTGATGTAACCCTCGTCACGACGCTTAAATATACGCTCCTTGTTGCTATCAGGACTGGTTTTGGGAGTTGAAGTTCGCGAAATCGTAGACGAGTGCGCCGTTGAAAAAGCTGCCGGACGACATGATACTGCATCCGGATCGTGTTCAATGGTTAACTGCCAAAGCGTTATCAAAATTATAATATTTGAACATAATGGTGTTGATGTAAAAATAATACCATCTTAATTGTACACATTTTGGCAGAAAAATATAAACCAATAATTTTATAATCAAAGAAATCTAATATTATCACTTCTCAAAACGATCGTATCCCGATTACATTGCGTGCGGAACTACTTAGCGAACTAATTTGATAGTCAAAACATGTGAAATATTTCGCCAACGTACATAACTCAGATAAGATAAAGTAAAAATATCATTGTTTATTTTATTTATTTGACGTTGACGGCAATTTTATCGAATCTAAAGTGTAGCACATTGAATCAGAACACTTTTTACCGCTAGGTGTATTTCAAATATATATATGTTTTTGTAAAACTTGAATAATTCAAAACTCACTTGTAAAACTGTATCGGAATTTCTAATAAGATCTTCGATACTTTCTATGGGTTGATCTTTAACAGGTGTACCATTGACTTCTAGTATTCTATCTCCAATGTGCAAGGACATGAGATCATTGGACATATTAAGCCTAAAAACAAACATTGATGATCATTTTCGAATTATATTTTTTGACTTGACTAGATTTTATTTGCTAGTTATACATGCATAATAATTATAATTAAAATCAATTGTGTTTTATAATTGAATGTGAGGTAAGTAGACTTCATTATATTATACCTTTGAAATAAATCAAAAATAAGCATTGCTATTCATTTGAATTTGTTACTTTTATAAATAAATTAGAATTATTTCCAGTCATCAAAATTTAAGTAAAAAATGTTATAGAATAATTATATCACAAACTGTAAGCAAATGTTTTAAAATTTTTAAAGCAGCAAAAAATATTTACAGATCACATTATCTTTGAATTCTGTTTAAGGCAAAACCAATGCCTTTTATTTATATGTATCCAAATAGAGTTGTAGTTTTGTAATAAATAACATGCAGTCATTATTGATTTATTATTGGTAGTACCTATAATTAGAGAAGTGGCAGCATAATCTAAATAGAACCCCCAACATGGAGGCCAACAGCTTACAGATCTTTCCACGGACATTTCTCAATAACCTGCATTTTAGTTAAGAGTTATTATAAGCTTTAAATATATGCAAACTATACAAATTAAAATAAATGATGAACATTTTTTTAAACATAAAATCACTAAATATACAAGACATGCGTAGATAGTATCATGCTATATTAAAATATATATAAACCTCAAAACTTATTTAATTTTAATGTTATAGCTTTTGCATTTAAAGTTATAATTTTGACAAACAAATGTGATATTTTACAAGGCGATTGAATATCAAAGTATAAGTTGATGTTTTTTTATTGAATTATTTTACTTACTCTGAAATTCTGAATAAAGCACCACCACCGCTGTGTGGTCTTGGGTTACTTGGTGTAGTATCTAAAGTCAGTCTGATTCTTCGCTGTTTTTCTTGAAGATTTGTGTTTGGAGGGATTTCTACCAGTCTTATACTGTGTGGTTTTCTTACAAATGGATAGTTTGATTTAGATGTTTTATTTAGAGGTTGCATTTGAAGTTGATAACACCCTCCACAGTATAACTTTGATCTTTCTACAAGTGCGTAGCTCTCTCCATCTCCAATAAAGGTACCACAAGAGTTGCAAGCAAAACATTCTGGATGAAATTTATGTTCTCCAGCTAACATTACTGGACCAGTGATGATATGGCCACAGCCTTGGCAAGCTTCTCCATAAGCTGCCCAATAATCTTCCTTGCAAAATAATAATCCATCTTTTTCAAAATACCAAGAAGATAAAGCATCATCACACGCTGAACACCTGTTGTAAAAGTTTTATTGTTTAAAGTTATCTGTACGTTAAAGTTATTGTATTAGAGACTAAAATATAAAGCAATCGTACCGAAAGCAATCTATGTGCCATTCTTGACCCAGGGCTTGAATAAACTCATCTTCATCAATGGTATTGAAACACCCTGCACATACTGATGCATCTTTTTCTTCTGTGTCACCTCCACCACCATCACCACCATTATCTGTAAATTTATAAAATATTAAACAGTACTCAATACACTTTACTTCAAAACGGCCACAATGAAAAAATTTATAAGCAATAAATTCTTCGATATCGATATTTATGACCTCAACATACCAGAAGAAGTAGCAGCCTGTGACTGCTCCATCGTACGTTTTTGATGATCGACTTTGATTTCTCGCTGCCCACGAGTTTTTTCATTCGCGAGCTGCTGCTGCCGATGTTGATTGTCGGGACGACCGATTGCAGCCTCGAGCAGCCAGCGATAAAGTCCTGCGAGCCTAAACTCCGTTTTGTCGTGTTGCTGCTGCAAAGCGATGAAAAATCGTCGAGGAAGGCCAAAACAACGCGTGCATAGCCGCTCGCGCGCACTGACACTGGCTCGCAATGCAGCCCTGTATACGTTGCGTATATGTAGATAATACGTGTAGAGGTAAGCTCTCGTATTATCGTAGCGTCTTCATTGACGATCAATTGCTGCGCGCTGCGACACGATAAATTGAATGAAACATTTATCCGTAATAATAATTAGCGCTCGGGTATCGTGCAGAAGCCAGCAGCAGCCGTACAAGCATCCTCGATGGCATTTTCTCGATTGTTGTTATGATGATACGGGTGCAATTGCTTTTTCGTCGCGACGACGCCACACACACTGACAATGTCGTAATGTTTAGTAGTGTGATATACGTATCTGTACGTGTATAATGCACACTTATTATATTTCTGTATACATGTCTACGTACGCACGCAGATATATACACATACGCGTACACACTGCACTTACATTCAGTACACGAGATTCGGAAAAGAGAGGTAGACGAACACTGGGCTATGTGCCACGGCGATGCAAACGTATGCGCGCATATAATGCTGCTGCATTTTCACGCACATAAGTACTACTATACGTGCACGTATAAACACAGCGCATATCGCACGGAGCGCAAACAAACTCGATACTTTTTCGCACTTGTTTGTATATACACGTACGACACCAAATGAAACTTTCGCTTGAACGCCAACGTCCCCCGTCCGCATCCGTCTCTTTCTAACTTCATGCGCGTCGCGCATGATACAGCCTGCCAGAGTCGTCCTTGTTTTGCCACAGAGCGCGCGGGGCCGCGATCGTACATATATATTCCCAATGTAAAAGTGCATGTGTATGTGTGCAGTGTGTGCAAAGAGTCGAGCTATATAGATTTCGCGGTGTGCTGTTTGCACTCTGTATATGTATATATGTATGGCGGAAAACCGAACGTCTGTGTGCGTGCGATTTTAGTTCGGGTGCACTCGCCCCCCTCGTGACAACTTTGCATTAGGAAAATTTCCTATGGCCGAGTACACGTTTACCTTCGTAAATAGGTGATTTTTTACTGTGAAA
Source organism: Trichogramma evanescens (assembly GCA_902732785.1). Taxonomy (NCBI): domain Eukaryota; kingdom Metazoa; phylum Arthropoda; class Insecta; order Hymenoptera; family Trichogrammatidae; genus Trichogramma; species Trichogramma evanescens. Next base: position 7,675 of record CACVKI010142762.1, on the reverse strand, counting down.
ATCGCTCGATTTCTTCATTTTTGGGGTTACTGTCTTGAAACGATGCGTCATTGTTGATTTCTCTTTTAATTGTAACACAAGTGAATATCTGTCACTTTTCGTGTGCAGACGCAAAAAATCAATTTGAAAATAATTTTTACTACAATTCAGACAAATTTGTATATTTAAAACCCAGAGTTGGTGCATAGTAATTTGACAATCAGTCGTCACGAATTATAATCTAAAAATATGTAGAATACATTCCTCGAACAAGTGGCATTATTTAGCATCTGTCAGATTGAGTTTCATTATGTCAATGACACATGTGCCGAAAGATGATCACAACTTAAAGTAATTCGAAGTATTTTTCTGGCGTGTTGACAGATCGACGTTTCGTCTGCTCGAACTGAAAGCCTAATAACTGCCATGAATAATGAACATTATTTAGCAATTAAAAAGTTCAATTCCTAAATTAAAATCTCTTGAAAATGTCGTTTCTACGAGGATCTGCTAACTATGTATGGTGCACTACGAGTGTGCTTGGGAAAGGGGCAACTGGAGCTGTGTTTCAAGGTGTTAACAAAAATAATGGAGAACCTGTTGCAGTGAAAACATTCAATCAAGTTAGTCTCATGCGGCCAGTTGATGTGCAGATGAGGGAGTTTGAAGTTCTTCGCAAAGTGAAACATGAGAATATTGTTAAACTCCTAGCTATTGAAGAAGAACAAGATGGAAGAGGCAAAGTTATCGTTATGGAACTATGCACAGGAGGTAGTTTATTTAACATTCTAGATGATCCAGAAAATACCTATGGCCTTGCGGAAGAAGAATTTCTTCTGGTTCTTGAGCACTTGTCTGCAGGAATGAAACACTTGAGAGATAATAATTTAGTTCATAGAGATCTTAAACCTGGTAACATCATGAAATTCATTGCTGATGATGGAAGTACTATATATAAATTAACAGATTTTGGAGCAGCTAGAGAATTACAAGAAGACCAACAGTTCATGTCATTGTATGGAACTGAAGAATATCTACATCCGGATATGTATGAAAGAGCTGTCTTAAGGAAACCTGTTGGAAAGAGTTTTGGCGCAACAGTAGATCTTTGGTCTATAGGTGTAACTCTATACCATGTAGCTACTGGTCAGTTGCCATTTCGACCATACGGAGGACGTAGAAATAGAGAGACTATGTTTTATATTACTACTAAAAAAGCCTCCGGTGTAATAGCAGGTGCACAAACATCTGAAAATGGACCAATAGATTGGAGTCGAGATTTGCCAAACACTTGTAGATTGAGTACAGGACTTAAAAAATATGTAACTCCATTGTTAGCAGGATTATTAGAAGTAGATCATCAGAAAATTTGGAGTTTTGAAAGATTTTTTTCCAGAGTAACAGATACTCTGTGCAGAAAACCAGCACTTAACATTTTTGATGTGCATACAGGTAGTCTAATAAAGATCTATCTTCATCCTGAAGAAGAACGTTTAGCAGCTTTTCAAGCTCACTTACAGGATCAAACAAACATTCCACCAAGATCGCAAATAATATTAAAAAATAATACATCACTTTTGCATCATATCGAAGAATCAACTCCGGGTAAAGGATATCCGGAAACTTCTCTAGAAGAACCGCTTTTCCTTTTTTCTCGTGAAAATAATAATGTAATTGTTCCTATAGAAAATGAAATCCCAAAGTTTCCAACATTTGCTAGTTTAGTATCTGTAGAAGCTGATGCTAGTTTAGCTAAAACTGCCTGCTCAGTTGGTCATGAGTGCAAAAGAAGAATAAATAAAATGGCTAGGTGTAGTAAACTATCTCAAGATGCAGTATTTAATTTTGTTGATTATTTAAGTAAAGAACTAACAAGAGTTTTAGAAAAATCTCGAAAAATTAAGGATCTTACCAAAGCAATAGAAGATTTAGTAATTGCAGTTGAAAGAAGTGAAGCAATAGCTAAACAAGTATTTATGGGAATTAAAACTCATCAAGGATCTGGGAGTTCAACAGCACCCTCATCTATTAGCACTGCAGAATTAAACTTGCCCTCATCAGCGCAAAATATGGCCATGCCATTATTTGAAACTAAAAATTGGAAAAAAGAACTTGATATAAAAAGTAATGAATTATTTGTGGAATTAGCTCCAGCGATCTCCCAATTGCATCAAAGGTAATGAACTAAAATTCAACTATTTAATTTTGTAAAAATTGTTAATTTTTTGTAAAAAATAATTATTAATTTTTCAGGTATGTCTATGAAAATAGTTTGAAAGCTGAATGGTCTAAAAGTACTCAGACTTTATGGTGTCCATTTGCTGGAAAAGCTAGTCAAAGAGCTTCTACTCTTGTCGATCGTTTGAGGGAAGGTTGGCAACATTTATTGCGAGATCGTGCAACGAGAAGTCTCACATACAACGACGAACAATTTCACGTTTTAGAACGTATAAAAGTAACTGAAACAGGGAGACGATTAAAAGAACTGCATGAAAATCATGTAATACCAGCCATTACTCATCGATCCGAATGTTTAGCTGATTGGTACAAAATGGCTCAAACTGTTTATCTTCAAACACAAATTCTTGACAAAGATATAGATAATTATGAAAGAGCACTTGAAACTTTTTCATTGAGATTATCACAAGAAAGTAAAGAACGTTATGATCATATTTGTAAAACTTTAGACTCCTGGCTACCAACTGTTAGCAAACAGTTTAAATCTGCCAATAATCCACAAAAAAATAATGACGAAGAACATCGTATGAAAAAAGCTAAGGAAAACAAGTGGAAAGACATTTGCTCCACCCAAGAACAAATATTGTTATTACTCTACAATAATAATGTGCTAGTGGATGAATTGACCAAATGTATTAATGATGAGTCAAATAAATGCAATGATAATGAAGTGACTGCAGAACTTAGTCATCTGCAAGTTTAATAATAGTTATTTAAAATGTTATAATTTATAAAATTATTTAAAATTAAATGATGTACTGTATGACAAATGCTTTTGAAAAACTTAGTATACGTAACTGATGAATATTTTTTTAAATTTGTTAAAAGGAGTAAGGAATGATAATTGTTATGATAATAGAGTACTATTTACACTTTCAAGACTGAAAAAATATGGTTTAATAAAGTTGTTGAAAAAATCTTTATGTGCTTATTTATATACATTTACAATCATCCAATAAAATTGTACAGCATAAAAAATTGTTTTATATCACAGAAACAATAGTAAACTTTTGAAGTCTCAAAAAATATTTTTTTATCAATAGATTACAACAATGTCAAATAATTTTTTTTAAATCCTTATTAATCAAGGGATTTTGGAAAAACATTATAAAATGTTTACATGTAAAAGTTGATTTTAATGAGCGAAACAAACGACTCATTGAGCAAATTTATTCAAAATTGAGTGCAGATGAATGCTCAAAATTATCCCGCACAGAATAGATAATTATATTGTACAAATATAAAGCGTTTTTATAAAATCGCGATAGTAAAAATATTTTTATAATAAATATTTTGAGTATATACTAACCATCATTAATATTAAGATTACTCATGTCAGAAGTGATTAGATTTCTTTGTTCCTGCTTTTTCTGTTCATGGTGTTGTTTTTGAATACTTACAAAATGATCAAATAATTCTTTGAAATTAATTTTATCTCGTATTGATTTGGACACATTTTTAGCAATAGAATTTTTTTTAGGCATGTGCAAGTTCATGGCAGCAGAAGGTATAGCTAAAAGTCTACGTTGAAGTAAAAGGAAGGTATCACTTTGAGGAAGAATCATCAATAAACCGCATAATGCTCTAATAAGTGACTCATTTTGCTCTGGCTCCAGAAGTTCCAATCTCATGACTGTAAGTTTTAAGTTATTCATAAATATGTTCAAAATGAATTATAAACATGATATACTTACAAGTGAAAATTGGTGACTCAATTAATTGAATTAATTTATCAATTTCTACAAGCAATTCTAATGTGATTTCAAGATCAGCACTGACATTTTATTAAGTTAAGTAAAATCATGGTATTTCAATTTATAAAATAATTATGTTTAAATAAATAAATTGTTTGAAGGATACAATGCTTTTACTAAATTGTAAGCATGATCATAATTTTGCGATAGAAAACATAAAGAGACTGTACACACAGGATTGTGGCTCCAAGATTTGTACATTCCAATAAAAACATCCATACTCTCCTAAAATAAAAAATTTATCATTTAAATACTTTTTAAATTGGTTAGGATTAAAATTACTTAACAATCTTACTTCACAATCTAGATTTTTCAATTTTAAACGTAAGTCAAACAGTTCAGGGCAAGTTAACAAAATTTCATTCAAAGTCTGCACCATAAGACTAGCAAAACTTAAATTGTGTTCCTCCCTTAAAGTTTTAGCCAATACTTTGAAAATTTTTTCAGCATTTAACAATACACAGAGCTCCCTAATTATGAATGATCCTCTGTCCTCTAAAAGTTTTCTATCTGAATCGAATAACCTTAGCAAGTTTACCATAAATTTAATGAAATATTTATTTTCTTCTAAATTTGTTGATCTATGATCTATTAATTCAGACATAACAACCAAAGCTTTGGTAACAACTTCTTCAGAGTTATCACCCATAACTTCTACTAATACTGGAAATAATTCTTCTACATGAAGTTGCATTTCTTTTGGTAAATTTTTTAACAAATGATCAAGCCATCTTAAAATTGCCACTTTTGTTTGTACAGACAGTTGTTGCATTGTTAAATACTTTGTCAACACTTCAATAATGCTGGTTAAATCAAGACTATCGGCTATTGAAGTTTCTGAAGTGACATTTTCTTCTTTCCTTTTTGAAACAAGTAATTTTAAAAGAGTTTCATTAACATGATTAGCAGTTTTTTTTATGCTTTTCTTTGTATCTCCCTCATAAGATAAACAAGGTAAAATAGCAGTAAATATTCCTGAAGTGTATGGTAATAAATTAGATCCAGATAATCTGAGAAATTCATCCAACCAAATAATAGCCGTAAGTTGTTGACTTTCATCTTGACTTTGAGCATGAACAATCAATATATTCATCATTCCTGTAAAATCCACTCTAGAAGGATTTTGCTTGATACTCTGCATAAATTCAATAAAAACGTTATCAGCAAATTTTCTTATATCTGGCTGTGTATCTTCTAAAATTTTAAAAAGGCCATCCAATATATCAGGTAAAAAAACAACGATATCAAATTCAGGAACAGCAGATAATACAGATATCCAAGATAATAGAAATGTTTTGGCAAATGAATTTTTAGTATATATTCTTTCCCTGACTAAAGGCACAAAAGCTGGTATATCAAATTCCAAACACTCCGTAACGATATCCTACAAAATCACATTAAAATTAGCTTTTGGGACATGAAATATTATTCTTCACACAAACCTTCATAAGCCTGTCCAATAATTCTGTAGCTACTTTGACAGATTGATCAGTATCACAACACAACTTGCTGAGAGCTTGAAATATATCTGCAAAGTATGGAATGATATCTTTTCTTGCCACTTTGACAACATTATAGAGACTTTCGCAGGCATAATAGCGAACTCTAGAATCTGAGTCATTAAAACAGCATAAAATTGGGTGAATCAAGTCTTTCACATAATTGCCTGTATGAGAAGGTCCTAGGCCAACAGCTACGGCTGCCAAACCAAGCAAACCTCCTTTTCGAGAATGAGGATTGTGATTTAATGTCAAATCTTGACCCAATACTTTAATCAGCCTTTTTATTTGAGTCGTGTTATTGTGAGTGACAAATTCTTTTACCATCCTGAAAGAGTAATTAATGTTGATTAAAATCATAATGTAAAATTGTGCATTTCATTCATGTAACCTTACTTTTCAACTTCAAGAGCGGCGGCTTTTCGCTTTTCATAAAGTTTATCATTCAATGATTTGACACAAGCTGCACTTAACGGTGCGTAATCCATCATGAGTTGTTTAATATAACGCCTATTTATTTATTTTTTCTGAATGACTCTGAGGACTTTGTTTATAAGCGTCAGGCTTGTCACTTGTCAGGCATTGCATCAACAGTTCATAGCAGACAGCCGACTACAACAGGTCAGCTGAGATTCAGTCGTAACTCGCGCTCAGTAAGTCGAAAAAAAATATTGGTAAAAATTAACTTTTCTATGATAGTTCTCGAAAAAAAATGTTCTAATCACTTGGAAAAGCATCACAAATTTTATAGTTAAAATCAGAAGATTTTTCATTAAACGTTTGAAAAATCATTATAGCACTCAAAAACCGCTCAATAACGATTTTCTTATTTTGACAGTCATGCCATTGTTTAAAATCTGACAGTAAACTCAAATGATAATATATCCATTAGAAAAACGCTGAGCTTCGAGACAGTCGTGATAGTCATCAAATCGTTGTTTCAACGCAAAAAGAGTTCATTTCATAGCGTTAGGTAGGAAAATTACCGATTTTAATAATTGTAGACTCATTTATTAGTGGCACTTTGATTTCATTACATTTTCACGCATTTTTATTATTAAAAAAGGTAGAAAACAAAGAGTCGTGTAAAAGATCCCACGTGAGTGATATACGATTTATTAAGTGTGGGTCAAAAAATATTCAAAATCATAAACAAAGATTATTTTTTATTTCATACTTTATAATATGTTTTTCATAATCAATGCGATTTGCACTTAATCATGATTTCCCATTTTTATGATATAAACGCATTATTTGTAAACTAATACGGGTGTGGAGAAATGATTTAATTAGTATGTTTGAAAGATAAACTATAATAAAGATGATAAAACAGATAAATGTACATTAATTATCATATTAATTAACACGTACTGGTTAACGTGTCAACTATAATTTTAATTATTAAGTATGATAATTATTAAATATAAATTAATTATTATTTAATTTATTACACGAAAAAAAAATCTATGAGAAATATTTTAATTTATCTTCTCACGAATTTGAATTTCGCGCTTAATGCGAGTGCTGCTATACTTTTGAGAATCGAGAGAAAAGATCTTGCTTCGCGCATCGGCGCATGTTGTGTACGTGTTCTTTTCAATCGAAACGAAGTGTGGTGGATAGACCCCTTGTGGCCCGTTTAACGTAAGTTGAGATTTTTTTATTATATTTTCTTGTGTGTTAATTGTGTGCTAAAAAAATCGTAAGTTTACAACAATTATTAATGAATTTGTGCATCAGATTACAATTGCCAGTGCGATTTTTTCATACTCAAGGGTTAAAAAATTGACTTTCTTTACGCTGCAATTAGGTGCAGTAATCACCACGTGGTTTGAGCATGTATAGTAGATGATATTTCCTCAAAAGGTTTTATATTATACCTTATAATGTTTAAGGAGGTACCTCCGTCGAAGAATTATAAGACGGAATCGAACCAAATTACGCGAACATGCTCATTTTTATAATAGAAATGCACTGTAAAAATTTTGCGCAATTTCACTACTTAGTTTAAGAGTTATAAATAAAACATTTCTACATTGTTTCTCATGCAAATGACGATAATTATGTACATTTGATAGCATATCTCATAATTTATAAGACGGATTTTCGAGAAATTTTTTGAGACATTCAATAAACTATCGCAGTACTTCGTGTTAAAGTTTTGTTAACTTTTACTACGTAAGTACTGTGCAATTAATTGAAAAC
>CACVKI010142761.1:0-16919 GCA_902732785.1 Trichogramma evanescens | reverse complement strand
CAAAATGAATGCTCTCACAGAGCCGTTTTTCGATATTCGATTTAGAAAAAAAGATATAAATTAAACAAATTTTTCGACTCTGTAGGGTACAGACCCCCTAATCATAAAAGTATCGGTACTAAAGAGACTGTACTTCACGGTAAAGTTAAAATTTGAAAATTCTGATCGCGGCACTGAAAAGCTGAGGAAAAATCCTATCGAAAAAGTCAATAAAAAAAAATTTTTTTTGTTAAGATTTTAAGTACCTTTACCCCCTTAAACTCGTTGGCTTAATTAACGTACGATGAGGTGTGGAAGAAATCGCTCTTACCACGCACGTGACCCAATTTCCGGCGGTACACAACGTGTCGCTCTTCGCATCGTCGTGCTTTCAAAGGGCCGCAGACGATGAATATTTGTATACTGTTACGATTGTTTGTGTCAGTGATTTCTCGCGCGAGCTACCTTACGCAGTTTTTCTGCTCGTTTGGCGTCGCGTAAAGTTTTCCATCTCACTCGTTCCGTCAATCGTCATTGCCTGACGCACGAAGGACCTCCGTGCATCATTTAGATTGGCCGAAAAATATTTAAAGTGACTATCGTGTGTCAAAATCCAAAAATTTGAAGATAATTACGAGTCGATAATATAATAATAAGTATATTACACGAGTCGGTTCGTTTGAAATGGCACAGAACGTAGAGATCAACGCTTCTAATCCAGTAAATGCATCGAAGAGCAAATTCACGTGGAAAATAATTCATCATAAACTGATAAGAGAGCCAAGACAGTTTGTACGATCACCGCTTTTTAAAGTAGACGAAACTGAACGATTGTTTTATCTTCAACTTTACCCATCGGGCTACCAAAAGGACCCAATCACGGGAGAAATCACGCATCCCGATCTGTTGCTGTGCGGTACTCACGATGAGCCACTCGTGTGTTGTTGCACAGTTACAATTTGGCTCGCCGACCTCCTAATCGGAAGGAGCGGATCGAAAAATTGTTCGGTAAAATTTGGCGAGTGCGATTCGTTACCTTGTCCTCTCACATTAGAAGATTGGATGATAGTATTCGACTGGCATGAATTCACTATCAATTGCGAATTCACAATGGAATCAAGTCTAGTGCCGAATCCACCTAGACTGAAATTCGACAAGTTATATCAGAACGAACATTTGAGCGACGTCAGACTGTGCACGGATCGTCCCAACGAACAGCCCGTTCCGGCTCACAAAGCCATTCTGATTGCAGCGAGTCCAATTTTTCACAAAATGTTTACCCAAGAATTAGAGCAAGAAGAAAGCGGTTTGGTTACGATGCCTGGCATAAACCGTACAACTCTTTTAAAAATGCTGCATTTCATATACGTAGGTAGGGTGTATATTCGTAACACAGAGGTGGCTTATAATCTATTAAAAGCAGCCCATAAATATGGTGTTGTAGAATTGGAGATTGAGTGTCAATTATATTTGATTGCCCATTTGACAGTAGAAAATGTTTTTCCTTTATGCCATCAATATAATCAATTTTTTTTTCATTCTTTTTTGGAGCAAGTTACAGACTTTGTCGTATTACATGAACGTGAAATAATCACGTGGGCGTTATCACAGACTGATCATGAGTTTCAAATAATTATGAGAACCTTAAATAAATTTAAGTAAAAAAGAAAAGATTCGATTTATGTATTTTTATTTTATTGTATGATATCAAACTTTGTTATGCAAATAATTTACTGGGTTGTACAATGTCATTAGTATTTAGTAAAAAAATATGTCTTGGGACGATTACTGTAATATAATCGAACCATTTATCTAATGTAATAAAACCCATTACAATAAATGATAATAAAAAATTAAAGCATTAAAAAAGCAGTTCTCATCGTTTCGCAAATTTGTTTCTCATGAACGTAGAAAATGATAAGTTTTTCTCTGATCATTTTAATTGCAATGGAGTTTTTTGCTAAATGACTCAATCTATAAACATTTTCTACCCAGAATGATTTTAATGAATTAATTATAACTTTTTTAAAATAATTTCGACTGACTTGAAATGACTCGACTTTGGATAATTTTAACAAACGCAAAATAAAATCACTAAATTGGGACAAGTTTGCTGAGGTCAAAATTTTGCATTGATCAATGACATTAATTATCTCGCGTCTTAATCATCTTTCCCTTGTCAATCACACATTGTATGGCTGTAGGCTGACCTCATGCGTAACACGCAGCAACGAAATTAAAAGAACGCGTGCGAAGAGACTCGAAGAACACTGTAAACGTGGAAGCGATCGACAACACCTGCACAATTTTTATGTAGCAGTCTCTTGCCACAATTGCAAGGTTTATACTTAATTCTTACGGGTCCGATGCATTTATTTAAACGATCGTAAATTCACCAATAAAAAAATAGTACAAAATTTCTTCATCACGTGTGAGTGAATGTACCAATACCCAATCACCACCCAATATTACGCATGCTTGTCAGTGAGAAAATTGAAAAACGGGGCCTCGAATGTATGAAAAAGTTCATCCGATATATCCAGCAGCACAAATTGAGAGATTGGCAATCGGCATTTATTGTCCATCGTGATATATTTACTCGAGACACCGGTGTATCGCGCACGACGAGTCTAGCGTGCCTATTCTATAATTGCTGGCGACGAGCTCGATATGGCGCTAAGCGCGTGTTGACGCGACGCGAATCGTATTGCTATAGTAGGCATACCTTCCGATCTCGATAATCTCTCTGTCTCGTTCAACGGCTTCTCACTGACGCAACACCGAGTACACAGCCTCTTTTCTCGTCCGACGGTCCACAATTGATTTCCCTTGCTTTGACATTACCCGCCACGCGAAGGACTGTAGCGTGCAAGTTTTAAATCGCACGGGGAATATATTTTCACGTTTATCGAGTGTAACGCATTGAAAGATCAAAGTCGTAATATTACGAAGCAATGGAATCGATCTCGAGCCGTGCGTATACTCGAGTGACAACGACGGAGAGAGACGTTACGTGGATAATACGTGAATATAGTACAAAGATCGGAGGGCCAGGAGAATTTATAGAGTCACCGAAATTTAAAGTGGTTGAAGGTAAAGAAGAGTTGTATCTCAGGCTGTACCCACTGGGATTCCGAACTACCGACCCACCGGAACCATACCCATATGCCGATCTCTTGGTGTATACCACATCTCTTGGTGTACACGACCATAGGATTCTCCCACTCGAGTGGCGCAATTGCAAAGTGTCGATTTTGGTTTACGATAGGCCAGTCGCAACAGCAACATCGCGTAATTGTTCCGACTCGCCCGTTTTAATACCTCAACTTTTTAAAATAAGTGATTCGAAGGTCGTAACGTCTGAAAAAGATGATTTGACTATCCGTTGTGAAATCACAGTCGACAGTGAAGAAAGGTGTACGAACCCGGAATACGAAAGTCTCTGTAGACTCGACATGAGTCGATTATTTTCGAATAGATCTTTGTGTGACGTGACTCTGTGGGCGGCGGACGAAGAAACATTACAAGCTCACAAAATCGTGCTGGCCGCGGCTAGTCCAGTTTTTGACAAAAAATTCGAGAAAGACCGTGACTGTAATTCAATCGACATGTCTAAATACGAAGAATTGGTTATCTACGAAATGCTGCGTTACATATACCTCGGTAGAATTATGGTAGAGAGTAAAGAAGAGTTTATATTTCATCAACTTTTGTTGATAGCTAATGAGTATGAAATTCAAGGATTAAAGAATAAATGTGAACAAGAATTGCTTGCCAAATTGACAACGAGAAATGCTCTAAGTATATTTCGATTGGCTTATTTGAGTAGCGCCGATCGTTTAAAAGATGAAGTTATAAAATATATCAAGTCGCATAACATGAAAATCGCTGAATCTGACGAAATTAGAAAGATTTTGGATCCTGTAAAATTTGAATCACTTCAATCGATGTTAAGTTCTGTTAAATCTGATTAGTTGACATAGAAACGAATTGATGGAGTGAATAATTTCATTAGAATTTTGTAAAAAAAGTTGTATTGTGACAATTAATGTAATAAGCATCATTCATTAAGTATACTGAAATTATTTACTTTATATGATGATAAAATAATTATGTATTTTGCGAAGAAAAGACCCATAATAAATATTCCACGAATTACCCAATAACAACTGTTCCATTAAATTTTTCGAAACAATTCAGATCAATTTTTAACAATTTTACGTTAATACTACTGTAATTCTCTAACACTAGATGGCGAGTACCTTTATTTGTAAATCTGCAAGTGGCAAAGTTGTAATAACTGTTTAAATCGGAGTAGATTTTCTGTGTGTCAACAATTCTGTTGTCTTTTGTTTAACCTTTAGAGGGCCGGGATTTCAGAGGTCATATCATCAATAGAAAACTAGCATAAAAGGTATCTTAAATCATTGATCGATCATGGGCAAAGGGTCGATCAGGGGTGCGACAATATATTGGCTTTCCGGCCCTCTAGAGGTTAAATTGTCCACTTTTTCTGGATCTGTACCTAAGATTTTTTTTCAATTTGGTGATTTTTTTCTCGTAGCATTATAATAAATTGAAAATTCACTGATGAGCATCGGAAAATGCAAGAATATACGGTTTACATGATAAAAATTTCCTGAATTTTCCATTTTCAATTGACTCCGCGCGTCTATGGACACTGTCCATGTATCATTTTTGAATCATACGATTGACGCGCAACGCAGCCCATACATATACTGCACTCGGTTGTAAACGATCGAAAATCGAAAATCGTGCGCGAATCAGAGAGGTTCTCGGCTCTCTTCAAAGCGACTCGGAAACGAAGGTTATATATCCGAGCACGAGCGTGTGTGTATGTGGACGTGTACGTGTATTCACGTACTCGGTTCGGTAGTATAGGAGGAAGCTGCTGATGTGCATCAGCGAGGGTGAGGAACGAGCGTAACGAAAGGGGCCATCAATCTCGAACGAGCTCTATCTGTCTCTTGGCCGTGCTGCGCTCCACGCACGATCTCTCCTATCGAATGCACGCTACTCTGCTGCCGCTGCTGCTGAGCGCCAATAGGTCGCATTTTAGAGGACCTACGCGAGCGTGAAAAAAACTGCTCTGCAGCAGCAGTAGCTGTGTTAGATGAGCGTGTGCAGGTATACACACATACACACACGCGTACGTACACGCAACGCGTATAAACGCAAACGGACGGCAATTAAAAGTTTGCCCAAGCGGCGGGGCATAAATCAATCCCTCTTGGTATATGGGATATAGCGGTGTTACGTATATCGCGCTCTGACCGTCGTCGTTGTACACGGCCGCACATTTTAAAGCTCCCTTTCGCCAAAGCTCGACAGGCTCTCATCTCGCTCACGGCGCGCGCCCGAGCGCATATTTATACATCTGTCGATGACTTTTTATCGGCCCATTGTCGCCCTCCCGCGTGACGTTATACGTATACGTTAAGCCTCTATTTGTATGCATGCGCAGTATTGGAGTGATCGAGGGATGGCTGCTGCCTCTGCTGCGGGTGTCGACAGCGAGGTAAAAAAGAGCTATTAGTCGAGGCGATGTTGTGTCGTGGGAAAAATTTTCCAAGTGATAATTTTTGCATCATTTCCTTAAGAAATAACATATTAACAAATAAATGTTGCTATCTTTTTGAACCAATAAGGTAGTTTTTTTTAAATTTCGTTTCAAAACTTTTATCCCGATTGATACATAATAATGACCTGAAGATGAAAAAGTGACCGCTTAAAATATTTTTAAATACGTAACTATTTATTATTTTTGGCTCGTTTTAGGCAATTTTCTCAATACAAATACGTTACACATATTAAGCACATTTTAAATGACCTAAAATTAACAATTCAACTGATTGAAAAAATCGAGGCCAATTTTCCACCACTTTCAGTCTTTACCAATACATGGCGAGTACCTTGAGATGTGAAAATTCAAGTGGCAAAGTCAAAATAATTGTATAAGTCAGGCCGAGTACTTTCATGAAAAATAAGCACCATTGGTTTCTAAAAAACATTTTGACATCATTTATTTCCTTATTGTGGGTATTGTAGCATTGCATGTATATTTTTTCAAAGAAATGATGCAAAACTGATCAATTATATAATTTTTCCGCCTCGACTGTATTTCGCGCGCATCAAGCCAGAGAACTGCGCCCTCGAAATGCGAGCAAAAAGTTTACGCTATATCTATACAAGTCGATTCAACGAATTTCGCACTCAAAAATGCGTGTAGTGTGTAATATAAAACGCGCGGGAGCGACTGTAACGCGCGCCAATATATATCTACGCTGCGTAGAGTGGCGAAACGTATATTAGGGAAGAAGAGGGAGAGAAAGTGCGGAACATGAAATATCTTGAACGAGTATTGCTTCGAAATTAACGAGTTCAATTTTCGTTTTGGACGATTTAATTACGAGAGGCTCAATCGATGAGCTATATAGGGTCAGAGTGTGAAAACAAGCTGACGCACTTGCTTGCACGCTGCATTGACGAATCGGTCTCGTAGGCACGCGGTGCAAATAATAAAGCCAAAATTATAGCTATCTATGTTGTGATTTCAAAAATTATACAATTTCAAATAAACGACTCGTTACAAAGTGAAATGAATTTTAATATAATGTCGCGGATCGTTGATTGTTTATACGTTAATTAAACTTTTGAAATTATATTAATTTTCGATTGAAATATTTACTTGGAAAAAAAGTAAACAATTATGACTGAAAATAAATATTGATAATTATTTTTATCAGCTCGTATGGAGTTTTATTACAAGTCTTTATAAAGCTGTATAGTGTGTATATACTTGTAATTATCATATTACTATCTCATTTTGCACGAATCGAGTTTTTTTTCGGGTCACTGGGTTACGTTTAGAGCGGCGTCAGCTAAAATTGTCAAGCCCCCTCGATTATTATATTCATTAACACTTGTAGATAAAATACACTTGTAATTTCGCGCTCTCGCGTGCAGATGCGTGCTTGCACTTTTTTAACGTATCCGCAGGGGAGCTGCGTACATGGCCATAGCTGCTTATGTCGAGCTTTTGAATAAATACAACTTACGAGTAAAATTGTGTTCACCCTGTACGCGGGTGCGTACGCTGCAATTGAAATATAAATAAATAAATATGATGATGCATATTACATGAGGGATTTGCGCAAAGATAGATTAATCCGAATATGCGTAGTAAATGATTGATAATAATCAATAATAGTTAATAATAGCCATGACGAAGATATCATATTTAACGAAGCATGCGCGAAATAGTGTTTGGGAAAGGCCACACATACGCGCGTGGGTAGTTTAATGTATTACAAATTACAAATTATATCAAGCGTAATGTAATGTATTATGCGTACAATCAAGTGTCATTTGAATATGATAACTACAATTTGAATAAATTCCCAACTATAATGATGCGTACTAACAACTACGTTCAAACAAAGTGTGATCTTTTCATAATGCACTTTGTACACAATGTTTCGATTTTATTGTATTTGCATGGAATCAACGAGAAATTTTTGCCTTAGATAAGTAGAACTCAAACTAATCGTGGCATCTAAGCTATAATATTTAAGTGCCTGTAATCTATGAGAGTAATAAGCAGCTTTTAATGCAAGGAAAAACGGATAAGAAGTCAAATCAGTTTTTGAAATGAACAAAGAATAACTATTTTTAGGTGAGCTATCACATAATGTCACCTTCGTTGTGCCAACGTTTACGCATGATTACTAAATACGAAATTAAGAAAGGTTTATTTATGTGTATTCTTTATGTGTATTCATATTTTTGAAATTAAAATTTATTTATGTGTATTCTTGCTTTTACTTATATACAATTATTTTTACTTTGCTACTTGCAGTTTTACAGGTAAAAGTAAGTCGCCATCTAGTGATGAAGGTTTGAAGTGGTAATATCGTATTTAAAATAGTTTGAAACTGATCTTAACTTTTTTTAACAGTGAAGTTGTTAATTTCAAATCATTAAAAATGAACTTAATAATTACAATATAATTATATCAGAAAATTTGTCAAAAACATTATAAATATTGAGAATTTTCATCTATTATTGAATAATCTATTATTCACTTTCCTTCAATTGATGTTGAGAACAAAAAAGTCTGAGGAAGTTGAAAACAGCTCGACTGGATAAACTCTGTTCCGATCGCGTTAATACATAACTTTATTACAATTTTCACGTTTAAAATGATTAAAATACACAGCCAATTGCAGGTATATATTTATAATACCCAAATAATACATTCCATGATTCCATTCCTAGCAAGACATTTTCTGCCTTTAATTGAATTAATTTTAGAGTATTAAAGTAATTAAAGTGTATTATTACAATAGTATTAAGAGATCAAATTTGAAGAAGTCGAAGAGAAATCATATCTTTAGATTGTCAAGTATTTCCTCTCGTAAAACAGTATCATTGGTAATTAGATGATAATTAAAAATAATATTTAGGAATAGATATTTTGTGATAGAGATCGTTCAAATGCTAATGTTGAACCATCATTTCATGAAAATTGTAACAATTACAATGTTTACGTTACTTTCAATTCAGACGACACGAGCGTAATATATTTATTAGATTGATGTCAATAAGAATCGGCGCTATAAGTAACCGTGCTGATCGAATTTTATTTTGATTTCAACGCGTCGTTAGTCTCAACTCAATCGTACAGATCAACGTATCTCGGTTTTACACACTATTGACCTCGGCTCAATAATTTTTTATAACTTTTAACGATAGAAAATTTTTACTCGACGTAAGAAAAAATGTACAAACCGAAATACGCGGAGTCGTTTCATCTGATAGGTTCCATTTACGTGGAGCCAGCGATACCCGTGTCGTTGCTGCAAGAATTCGACAGAAGAATTGCGCCGTTGATAGGTGTGCATCTGCGCCACAAATTACCCGCAGAATGGAAAAAGGTAGAGGGCTACGTCGCGCTGGAACTTCATAGATTGTTGAAGGCAGAAACGAGCGAATTTTCGATACCAAAAAGGAGTTATAACGTAAATACGTTTCGTATGATCAGGCAAGTCGATAAAGAACAAGACGATAACAAAGTGACACAAGAGGTGGAGAGCAATTTTGCAATGCTAATGGGCGATTTTCTATTCGGTGTGAAGTACGAAATGAAATTGAGCTGTTGTTATCACAAACTCACCGAATACCCGGGCGAGCCGAACTACATTCCAAGGCCACATTATGAGTTGCGCAAAGCTCTAATGAAAGTTCATCAAAAATATGCTCAGTACATTAAGGATCAGGGTTTCGATGTTGTTTTTGCGGACCATGCTATCAAGAGGGTTCTCCAGTACGTATACGTAAAAATGATCTTTACCTCAATGCTCGATTCTCGATCTAATGTTTTGTATTATTTCTTTTTTTTTTATAGATTCATCCCGAAATTGTTTGGAGAAGTTTTTAATGGTAATCGTACAATGCCCACAAGTCCACCAGTACGACAGGCCGGAAGGGTTCTGAAGCGGAAGCGGCGACGATTGCAAATTGAATAATTTTTTACAACCGTGGTTGTAACTAAAAACACGTTAAAACTGTTTGATTTTAAATTGTTTGGTATTTTGAGTATTATCAAGTATATTGTCCTATTTGTATAATTTCAAAGTTGTTATGTGACAGTTATCATATTTTTCATTAGTTCAAAATCGGTCTGAACAAATTAGTTTGAAAAACTTATTTGAAAAATAGTCAATCAATGATGAAAAACGACATTGAAGGACTTTTTTTAAAGAAAAAACTTGTTGGCGATTGGTTTCTGAATTTGAATAAAAAATATCTATGTTTAACATTATTTCGTATGAAAAAAATTAAAATATACTGTCTCGACCTGTGAAATAATCTTTCAAAACCACTTATTCGTCTCACAAAAACCTTCACTTCAGCTTCAAATAAATTTCAAATCAACTTTAAAATTACTGAAAGTAACTTGATGAGGTAATTTTCAAAGTGGACTCTCGATTTTTGTGACTTATTTAAGCGTATGTTTGTTAATTTTTGCATCATGAATTATCGATTATTTTTTAATGCACTCGCTTACTCGGGCTTGGATGAAAAAAAAATTAAGTAAGGCAAAGAAGAAGAAGGAAGCTCGTTACATCTGGGTCTTAAAGGCGAAGTGGCTGCTGCACTTTTAAAGCCCCCCTGTTGTCGTAAAGCCGCACATATCCATCAGAGAATGATACAAGCCGTATAGCCCACAGCTTGTGTGTGTATATGATATACCTATACATACGTGCACACACACACAAACACACACACACGAGCGCACACAGAGTCAAGGAAAGTATCTTTTCTTATAAGTGTATCACGACACGTATATATAAAGTATGTGCAGAGTAGAAAGCATTTCGACATCTGATGAAGCTCTTGCGAGGCGCTTTTTTTTTATTCGCAAACCTTCGCGGGGCTCTCTGAGTGTGTTCACGTATGTGTGGGTATCTGTAGAGCTGCATAGCTGCTGCACAATGTACACATTCTGGATAAAATTGACAGTTTCGCGTCGGTAGTACTCACAGCAATTAACGTCCTACACTTTTAGTACCCCCCGACGTAGCAGTAGCAGCAGCGGCAGTAGCGGCGGCCCCTGCGCCAGTTCGAGAGCTTGCAAGCGCGCTATATGGCCTTTGAGAGAGCGAAGGAGGAGAAAAAAAATTTTAGGCTGCAATCGCGTTAATTCTCTGCTCTTTTGTCTCTCCACGCTCTTCCATATACGTATACTCGTATAGAACGGTATAATCCCATCTTTTTTTTTTTTATAAATTCCGCAATAAACGAGGTGCACTGGGCTGTTGGACAATCGAGTAAAAGTCGAGAGGGAGGGAGAGAGAGACAAAGCGCAAGGCGGCAGTAGTATAGCCGGTGTAAAAATGACGATTTCCAAATCCGTTTTAACTTAGAGCGACTCGTACCGAATATTTTTTAAATCGGCTTTAGCTTGGGTGACGGTTGTTTTCATATTCAATTGGGTATATAACACACAAAGATATCGAGAAAACAGATTCGAGCATTTTTATTTTCATTTCCAGCCCTGGTTTCGCAGGTCGTCGCCGTACGCATAAAGTCGACGAAAAGAAAATTTCAAGTGCTCCAGAGGGCTTCTTACATTCGCGTTTATAATAATGTACACATAACAATGTGTATAAGCCGAGGTAATAGTGGCGGCGGTGGGTCGTTTCGACCGCATGGCTTTAATGCCGGAGAAAGAAGGGGATCGGTCGGTCGCGCGCCCGTTATCTTATCGCTTCGCGCCACTCGGGTACTTCTCTCTCTCTCTCTCTCTTTCGCGTGCCTGTACTGCTCGCTGCTCTCTGTGCGCGCTTCGAAAATGTGTATACGCGCACACACACACACAGTCCCAACTATATACGTACGTATACGTGTATATACACGCGAGTCAACAGTTATACATGCTATATAGCAACTTTATTCTGTGCGAGCAGTAACTGGGATTTTCGCCTCTCTCTCTCTCTTTCTATCATGGTCAGAGAGGCCTCTAACTTGCGTGCTCGGCTACGAACTGTGAATTATAAAGCTCGAGATTAGAGGGCAAAGAATCTTTGAGAAGAAATTGAAATGAATGAACATTTGTACGGGCTCTCGATCTCTATTCGTGTGCGTTTGTAAATTTTGAAGCGAGCTGAGAAAGAGGATCGCGTATCGACGCCGCTGAGAGATGTCTGAGAATTTTCATATAAAATTATAATAATAAATAAAATGTATTCATATGTAAAAAAATTCTCAAGATTCAAGGTTAAAATCATGATCGAATTTAAAACGAGAAATCGACTTTGATAATTTGCTTATTGTAATCCTATAAATGCGAAAAAAGGAGGAAACAAAAAAAGTTTAGTACTTTTTCTATAGCTTTCAAGAGGACGAAAAATCGTGTTATTCCGTAAATATGAATACTTATTTTTTCTCTGACTCTTTTGAGCTTTGGAAAGAATATTGAATACCTAAAAATATCCACAAGGGTTCGATGAAATTACATTTCAATGGATAATTTCGAGTGAATGTTAAACTATTCATGCGCAAATCAAATTATTTTTTACTCAATATAACCACCAACTTAAGGAAAAAATTTTTCTCGACTACTTTAGAAAATTTAATATTGCACCAGATTGTGAATAATTATAAATGTTGAAAAAATATTTTTTTAGTATAAAAATAATTTAAATTAAACAAACACACATGGAAAAACTGGCGAAGAGCATATAACTGCTGCTCATTCGGTTGTTTTCATCATTTGTGGCATACATGACCTCTACGTGTTTGCCCGGTACGATGTTTTGCCGTGTTTTCAAGATAGCGCTGTGGAGTGCAATGCAGAGCTGGTCGAACATAAGCTAGCCCTTTTCGAATAAACACAGTTTTACAAAATATACGTAGCACATCTCTGCTCACCAGTATTTTCTTATTTAGTTCGTTTGAGACGCGAAATCATCAGAAAAACATCAATTGTTAACCAAATTCCAACAATGGTACTTAATCTAATTGAGGTTATTTCAGAGTGAAAGAGGAGCCAACTGATATTTCAAACATTGAAAACGATCGCGAGATGATTGACGAGAAACCCGATCTAAAAAACTTTCATCTCTTGTCATTTCCACCAGAAAACTCAGTAAGTCTTGATAATTATATCATGTAACTCGTATTGAAATGACATATAACTTGAATTAAATTGTTTGATAGATCCATACCCTTGGAAAATGCGACGTAAATCACAAAAGTGAACATAGTGACCAAATTGAAATAGTTTTTCAATGTGAAGACGTGAAGCCCACATTGAACACATTAGTAATTAAGAAAATTGACGATGATCTTCAAAAAGACTTGCAGCAAATTAAATATGGTTATGATTATAAAATTCAAAAAATTATTAAAGTAGAAACCATAGGTGAAGTGAAACAGGAATTCGTTGATGATATTGCAGGACAATCGAATTTGAATTCCGATAAGGAATTTATCGAACAAGTTGAAAAAAGAATATCTACAGAAAAGTTTAATAACAAGCATTACCTCAAAACATACAATAACACAGTGTCTAAAAAAACGACAAATGCGTGCGAAAAATGCGGAAAAAAATTCTCGGTGAAGAAAAGTCTCAAAACGCACATCGATTCGGTGCACAATAAAGGCAGACATGCATGCGATGTATGCGAAAAGACATTTAATTCACTCAGAAGGTCAGTCTCAAAATCCACATCGATGCGATGCACAATGGTGTCAAACATACATGCAATACATGCGGAAAGAAATTTTCAACAAAAATTAGTCTCAAAAATCACATCGATGTGGCGCACAATGGTGTCACCCATACTTGTGACCTTTGTGGAAAGAAATTTTCAGACAAGAGCAGTCTCAAAATGCACATCGATACGGTACACAATGGTGCCACACATGCGTGTGATGTATGCGGCAAGACATTTACACAAAAATATAATCTCAAAATTCACATCGATTCTGTGCATAATGGTGACACTCATGTGTGTGATATATGCGAAAATGTGTTCAAACAAAGACGTAGTCTCAAAATTCATATTGATACGGTGCACAGTGGTGTCAAACATACACGCAGTACATGTGGAAAGATATTTAAATGGAAGGCTAGTATCAATCAACATATTGATGCGATACACAATGGCGTCAAACACGCCTGTGATATATGCAGAAAGAAATACTCACAGAAGAGTGATCTTAAGAAACACATCGATGTGGCACATAATGGTGTTATACATGCCTGCAGTATAAAAGATATTCACAAGTAAGAGTCATCTCAAATCCCACATAGACGGTGTTCATAGTAAAATAGCACATACATGTGATACATGCGAAAAAAGATATACTCAAAGAGGGCATCTCAATGTTCACATTGATACAGTGCATAATGGCATTCGATATACATGATAGATGCGGAAAGAAATTCGCACAAAAGCACTTGCTCCGAAAACATGTCAATGTGAAACATAATGATTTCACATGTGCATCTGATAATTGCGGGTAAAAATTGAAAAGTCCACGTGGATTCGTTGCATAACTCACATAATACAACTTAACGAGCGTATAAAATTCCATGTACGGAAGACTAATTTTTGGAGAAAAAAAATGAAACATATTATTCATTGTAAGCCAATAAAATGTGCGCTCGCCCTAAATCTCGCAAGTTTTGTTTTGTGACTTACTGCAATAACTGGAAAGCTTCAATATTTTTCAAATTATTTATCCATCAATAAATCATACCAAACGTCATTTTTTATACCATATCAATACTGTACCTATCACTATTCTCTTTGTTTTCGTGTTATCCCATGTTTCTTATAGGCCTCAATGAACAATTAACTATCAACGTCCATTACACGCCCCAAGCAAAAAAAATTTCAATCGCCATTTTAGTCTCTAATTTTGAGGATTTTTTTCAATAGAACTGCTCATATACGTTTATACAGTAGAGCGTACAATTTTTCGATTAAAAGAGAAAGGAGAACTCGCAGACACTCGCTCTCAGATGGGTATGTATATCTCTGGCACGTCGGGCTGTATACGGAGAGGAAAGGCGAACTACGCTTAGATAAGCACCAAAGACAATTAAAGAAACGTAAGGGAATTGGAAAATAATTAAAGTCCGACCGGCTGAGAAAACGAGTTACGAAACGCGCAGTATATATCGTATATACGGTCAGAGATATATACACGTATCTATATATCGTTAATAATACGGCCCTGTATAGTGCTCGAAACGCAGCGAGATAAGACTATCGAGTTGAAGAAATCCTATATATACTTCCTTGATAAAGTATAGCAGTAAAACAATAAGTGCACACTTGTGAGATTGTGGATTGTAAAAATAGTGCACTATGTGTCTACGGAATTTATTTATATAAAAAGACGAAAAAAAAATAACGGCAAAAGTAGCTGGAGCGATGAAGTTTTAACTACCCCGAGAGCCCCATACATCGGTGTACGATTGATCGTTCGCGGGGCGGGGCGTAAAGACAAAGAAAATTGATATAAACACTTGCTTGAAACTGCTCTCGTTTACAACGGCAGCGGGGCGCATATCTGCGTCCGCGTAAAACGCGCGCGCGACGATTCATCCGCAGTGACTTTTAAATTACAGCGGAAAATGAAAGCCAAGCACGTGGGGTGAAGGGAGAGGGGCTGGATGAAAGGGAGCTTTTTGATGGGCGCAATTCTGCGTAAAGAAAAATAATTAGCCTCAGCTGACTGTGCGTGCGCACGCATATAAAAAAAATAGAGAAGAGGAGTCCTCGAGAGAGCGCAGACATTCATTTCTAACGCTCCATATAAATACCCGCTTTTTTTATTACTCGGTGATATTTTTCATGGCTTCGTCCTTCGAATCGAATCGAATCAAATCAATAAAAAAACATGAAAGAAAATGAAAAAAATAAAAATAAAATGAATCGATTCTCGTGAATGCGGCAAGTGCTTTGTGTGTTTTTTTTTACTTAACGAAGATTACCAGGTCTGACAAATTTAATTTACGAAATGAGCTTCATATAGACATTGATTTCGTGAGTAAAAAATGAGCTCTCATTTTTATAAACAACTCGTAAGTGTGGTGTATATGGGCATTTCCACAATTTACTTGTCAGATTTTTGACTAAAAACAGGTCCAATTTTGTTTGTATTGGACGCTTATTATAAAGAAAATTAAAATAATATGGAAAATTTCAGTCACGCAATATAGGGCACAGAACAGAACATTTATTTTCATGTGCTACACAGGGGTATAAAATTATAAATTGACAAAATTCAAATAGATAAATCCGAGTCTTAATTGTAAACAATAATCATAAACCATCTTGACATCGTCTCTGGTCTGATATAACTGAAAAATTTATACGAAACAAATTAATAAGAGTCTTATCGTGAATGACGGAACAATCAGTAATATCAAAGGATAAGTTTTACTTACTCAATTTCCGTGTTTCTAAAGATTTATCGCTTAATTTAGGCACAAAAATGGATAAAAATGAGAAAAAATCTGAGGACGAAACACACGTTTGTAATATTTGTCTGAAGGTATTTGCAGAAAAACAAACCATGATAAAGCACCAAAACACAATTCACAACAATTGCAATGATTTCGCGTGCGACAAGTGTGAGAAGAAATTTGGCCTTCAAAGCTCTTTGAGAAGACACCAAAAAACAGTCCATGAGAGTCGCAAAGATTACGCGTGTGTCAAATGCGAGAAGAAATTTGGATGGAAATCAGATCTTTCGAGGCATCAAAAAACAGTTCACGAAGGTCGCAAAGACTACGCATGCAACAGATGCGAGAAGAATTTTGGAAGAAAAGCGACATTGCTCAGACATCAAAGCATAGTGCATGAGGGTCGCAAAGATTACACATGTGAAAAATGCGAGAAGATGTTTGGACGAAAAGTGGATTTGTTCGCGCACGCAAGAACAGTTCACGAGGGTTGCACAGATTACTCGTGTGACAAGTGTGAAAAGAAGTTTGGAAAAAAATCGAATTTACTTGTACACCAAAAAACAGTCCATGAAGGTCGAAAAGATTTCACTTGCGACCAGTGCGAGAAGAAATTTGGTCAAAAACAACATTTGTTTATCCACCAAAAAAAAGTACACAAAAATCGAGAATATTTTGAATGCGATAAGTGCAAGAAGAAATTCGGGGAACAAAGTAATTTGATAAGACACCAAAAAATAGTTCATGAAGGTCGCACAGATTATGCATGTGACAAGTGCGAGAAGAAATTTAGGCAAAAATTTAATTTGCTTATGCATCAAAAGACTGTCCATGAAGGTCGCAAAGATTACACATGTGAAAAATGCGAGAAGATGTTTGGACGAAAAGTGGATTTGTTCGCGCACGCAAGAACAGTTCACGAGGGTTGCAC